>JAAAKG020029737.1:0-19690 GCA_010014905.2 Druon quercuslanigerum
GTTGAAAATGCGACTATATTGTTAATAAGTCATCTTTTTCATCAAAAATTTAACTACTTGATTAAAAATTCATTTTTTAGTTAAATGTTTATTTCTTTGGTTGGAAATTGAACTATTTTGATGAAAAATAGTTTCATATGTTTGCATGAAAGTAAATGTTTTAGAATGACAATTTTTAGTTGAAAGTTCAACTTTTTGGTTGAAAATTCAACTATTTACTTTTAAGTTAACGTTTATGTTAAAAATTCTAAGTTTTTGTTGAAACCTCATTTTTTTTTGCTTGAAAATTCAACAATTTGGTAGAAAATTAAACGTTTTTTGTAAATAATTCGTCTTTTTGGCTTCAAAATTAAATAATTGTCTTGAAAATTAATGTATTTTGTTCGAAATTTGTCTTTTAACTAAAACAAATTAATCTTCTTGATCTAAAATTCGTCTTATTTTTTGAAAATTTAACAACATTTTGAAAAATTAATTTTATTTTGTTAAAAATTTATTTCGTCTGAAAATTTAACTATTTCATGTTTGATTAAAACTTTATCTCGTATATTACAAAATGTTTTACATTCATCTTTTCTGATACAAAAGAAATCATAATCTTCTTGTTCGAAAATTTGAAAGTTTTGTTGAATATTCTTTTTTTTTCAAAATTATTTTTTTAGCCGAGTTTTTATCTGAAATTGTAACTATTTTATTTTTTGTGGAAACTTTATCCTGTATATTGTATAAATTTAAAGGTTTAAATGTTTGGTAAAAAATGCACGTATTTTATTAAAAATTCGTTTCTTGCTTTAAAGTTAAACTATTTGGTTTTGAGAGCAAATATTTGTTAAGAATTTTTTTGGAAAATTTAAAAATTTGATTACAAATTTAACTATTTTATTGAAAATGTAATTATTTTGTTGCAAATGCAAGCAATTTATTAAAAAGTTATTACTTTTTCATTTTTGGTTTAAAAGAATCCTTGTTGGTTCAAAATTTATCTCTTTTCCTTTAAAAATTAACTTTTTAGTTGTAACCGAAAAGATTAATTAAAAATTATTATTTCTTTATTTAACTATTTGATTAATAATTCAACTATTACTTTTTAGTTGAAAATTCTACTGTGTCGTTGAAAATTAACTGATTTTACTTAAAATTGATCTTTTTCATTTTTGGTTGAAAATTTATCCTTTTTAGTTGAAATTATTCCTGTTTGTTGGAATTTAACTTTTTGGTTGAGAAAACAAATATTTTTTAATTCATCTGTCTTTAAATTTTTTCCTTTTTGTCTTATAAAATCAAATATTTGATTGAATTTTAAACATTTTGGTTGGAAAATTCGACGTTTTGATTGAAAATGCATCTTTGTATCCTGAAAAATCATCAATTTGGTTAGAAATACCAACTGTGTTGTTAAAAATCTATTTAGTTTTGAAAAATCCTGTTAAAAATTCATCCTATTAAATAAAAAATTCATCTTTTATGGTAGAAAAGTAATGATTCTTCGTTGATTATTTATCTTTTTTGGGTAAAAAGTAACTTTAGTTAAAAATTAGACTGTCTTCGAATATGTTTGGCTCGAAAATTGTACTTTTTAATTTAATCTCTCCGAGAAAAAAAATTATTTAGTTGACAATTCAACTATTTTCTTGAGAATGCAATATATTTCAGATTAAAATCTTAGAAATTTAAAGTATTTCGTATTAAATTCAATATTTTATCTACATTAATTAAATTGAAATAAATTTAGAAACAAGAAACCTGGCACCGCCAGGCCTTCAGAAAAAAAAAGTTTTCTAGCTGCGCCAGGTCCCGCCAGGCCTTGTCTACATCAATGATTGTAAAATATAAAATGCGAAAACCAAATGGCAAGTCTTTAGAAGTACGTACAAATTAATGCCTCGAAAAAAGCATCGCAATTTCATAAGCTTTCTTAAAAAGTAGTTGGTATATCAAATAAAGCAGTAGAAAACGTTAGGTTACCTAGAACTATCATAAAAATTACAATAAGTTTATATTAAAGGAGGTTATTTATCTTAAGTGTATAAACAACTGTTCCCAAGTTGTTCCAAATCATTTTGCAAATATTTTCCATCCTTTTCCAAATTTTTCATACGTTTTTTTCTAATATCGTGATATGGCGCTACAATCTTCAAGTTTTGTAACTGGCATTTTTTAAACGTGTGCTCATTGTTTAAAATTTTCGATGGGCAATATATTATCAGTTAAATTCAGTGTCGATCGCCGAAAACCAAAAGTAAAATAGGATTAATTCCTGCTTAGATTCAGCGTTAATATTAAATTATTTACATCGTTCTCGTTCAGTCAGTTTGAATATCTATCAATGAGAACTTGTCGTAGAAACCATAGGTTCTCAGGCACAAGCGTATTTTGGTTTTTATCTTTAATTCAACGCCTTACGTTTCCGTGTCTGCGCTGGAATTTGATTGCTCAAGTTACTGAAACAAAAAAATACAAATTATTTCAAGGGAAATTTATATAGGGCACGATAAGAATTTAAGAAATTAAATTAAGAATGAACGAAAATTTTAATTCCTCTTCCACGTCCAAAAATTCCAGTGCAGTTACGAAATTCTTAGAAATTGAAAAAATTATTCTTTTTATCCTATATAAAAAATCAGTGGAATGAAATTCTCGAAAATTTTGCACTAATTTTGTTTGATTGATTTGAAATAAAAAGTTGAAACCTTTAAAGGATATTGAAAGGTTTTGAGATAATAATATTTTAATTGAATTATCCTTTTAAAAAATTAATTTAAGAAAACATTTTTGGAAATTTTAAAACAAAACATTTTAAAGCCAAATTTTTTTAGGCCTGCAAGTTTACAACATTTTAGAAAAAAATTGTCTTCAGATTTATGCGAATGACTTAAAATCGCTGTTTTCAGTTTGTTATTTTCAGTTTTTTCGAATTTGCAAATAAGTTATTTGATAATAATACTTATTTCTTAATGTTTCTGAACATTATTGATAAAAGAAATTATTTTAATTCTAATTGTTTTTGAATATTGGGAAATATTTCTGTTTTTAAATTTTTGCTACCGGACTGCAATTTGTAAACTTTTAACCGAAAAACTTGAAAAAAAATGTAGATTTTGAAATAAAACTGTAAAGATCAAGGATTTTGATATAATGATTTTTTAAAGACTCCAGGGTAAAATTAAAGAAAATATTAAAAAATATTTAAAAACATTTCAAATGATTTCCTTAAATTTCGTGAAAAATGTAGAATATTTCAAAGTAAACCTTTTCAATTTTGTGAGAATAATTTTTTTTTCAATCCAATACGTTTAATCGATATTTAGAAGTTTTAAAAGGAAAGAAAATAATTTTATTTGAAACAAAATTTAGATTTTAAAGATTTCGAAAAGAAATAAAGAAGGTTTTTAGGAATTTTAAAAGTTTACAACAGAATAAACAATTTTCTGAAGATATCTCGAAAAAAATTTTAATGATTTTTTGTTGTAATATTTATTATGTTATTTTTTTGCCAAATTTTCTTAAAATTTGAGGAAAAATTTGAACTATAAAAAATATCAAAAAACTTAAAACAAAATCTAGAATATTAAAAAAGATCTTGAAACATTACAGAAGTCAGTTTAAAAGATATTTACGAATTTTTGGAATTTGGAAGAGATTCAAAATATTTTAAAACTAAAATTTTCCGAAGATTTCTAAAATATTTTTACATTTTTTCCATGCATCAAAAAGTCCTAAATGTCTTTTAAACTCTTAAATTTATTTCTAAAATTTTGTGAGATTATGTAAAAGAGACAAACATTTTTTAGAAATTTTCTAGATACTTTTTCGATGTATGTGAAATGTTTAAAAATCTTTTTAAATTTTCTCTAGTCTCGTCTCTAGTCTTCAAATTATAATCAGCTAATTTTTTTTATTTTGGACCGAAATTAGAATGCTTTTAAGCATTATTGATAAAAGAAAACATTTCAATCGTAAATTTTTTTAATATTGGGAAGTAAATCTTTCCTTAAATTTTGTACCCCACTATAATTTGATAATAACAATAATAAAAAATGGTTCAAACATTTGAAAAGAATTTAACAAATGTTAAATACAATGCAGGTTTTTAAAGAGCTCGAGATAAAAAGTTTAGGCTTTTTAATACATTTTTAAAGTCAAAATTTTCAGTTTTGCAAGATTCGAAAAAGAAAATCGAGAAAAAAATCAAATAAAAAAACTGTCTTCAGATTTATGGGAAATTTTTTTGTAACTTGTTGACATAGAATGTGTAAGAAGATTTCAAAACATTCTAAAAGATTTTCTTAATTTTAGGAAAAAGTGCATTTATATTAAAATATATCTAGAAGTTTTTAACAAAATTCAAATATATTTTTAATTTTAAAAAGATAAAAAATTTAAACAAAATGTAGATTTCTGAAGGTTTTGAAATAAAATTTCGAAGTTGATTAAGGCTGTTGAAAGCTTTCAAGATCATTTTGTTTAAAGACTGTAAAAATCTGAATTAATGGAACCCAATAAGAAAATCCAACTGTTTTTCGTTAAAAATTATTTTTTTGCGTGTGAAAAATTCGACTTTATAGTTAAAAATTAAACTATTTGTTTGAAAATTCAACTGTTTTTGGTGAAACTTTATTCTCTCATTCAAAAATTCAACCCTTTAGTTGAAAATTAAAACATTTAGTTTAAAAGTCATATTTTTCGGTAAAAAATTCAATTTTTTTGTTGAACATTCATCTTCTTGGATGCAAACTTCGTCCTAACGGATTGAAAATTCATCTTTCTCGTTTGAAACTAAACTTTCATTTTCTTTTTCTCTATTCTTATTATTTATTTCTTTTTTTGTCAAATTGATGCATTTTCAAGTGATTAAAAAAAGTTTTTTTAAAGAATTCTTTTTTCATTTATAAGATTTTCGTACAGACACATTTAAATACAATTTTAAATCCCTTCTAAAAATTGATGAAATTCCAGAAGTACATACCTCAATCGTTCAATTCCGGGATTAGTAAAGCAATAAATAATTTACAGATTCATTAGTCATAAAGAACATTGACAAGCATTTGAGATGCGCAGTTCCCAAATTTTTATATTATTCAGGAAGTGCGCAGTCTTTAAATTTTCGGTAAACTTTCAAAGTAAAAAAATAGATTGTGAAAATCTCGTTGGCGATGAAAGTAGGCAAGTTTGCCTGAGAAAATTTATTAAAAAACTTAAAAGACATGTTACTATCAATAGTGGAAAGCAGTCGATGCTGCGGATTGCAAGATTATTGACTGTAGGTTTCGGGTGGATTATATTTACAGGTGGTGGAGGTACAAAATCGTCGAAAACGTCCGTATCCGTATCCGGAAATACGAGCGAGGATGGAATCCATCTTATTCTGTGCAGCATGTAAAATTGCCTGAATTATTCTAATTTGCTTAATCAGAGGACGGTGCTCTTAAAAAGACAAATTACTAATCTCTAGAAATATTTTTAATTAAATTGAATTTCATAAATCCAGGGTGTCTAGAGAACTGGGGAATCCGGGAATTTTTGACACCTTGAAAAATAGGAGAAAATGCCGGGAATTCATGAAATTATCCGGAAAATCTCTGGCCATCAATTTAAATTAGAAATTTTTGTTTCTGTTTAAAATTATCATTATTATTATTATTATACTATATGATTCAATTCTGACAATTCTGATTAAAGCACTCAAAGTTGAATTCTTTTCAATTTTAAGCTGTAAAATTGTTTAACTCTTAAATATTTCATCGAAGAATTTTAAATTAAAATCAATTTCATAATTTTATAAACTAAAAAGTTGAAAGAATTCTGTTTGAAAAATATAAATCCACGCCATCCTTTTCAATTATTTAAATTGAAGAATAAATCAATAAATTTCTAAATGTTAAAAATTATTTAATTTTGAAATAATTTTAAGTGTTAAACAATAAAAATTAAACGATTTTTAATTTTTTTAAACTGAAGACTTTTTAAATAACTCGTTTGAAATTAATTTTTGTTAAATTGTTATTTATACATAAAATTTGAACAATTTCACTTACAAATTATTAATTAAAGAAAAATGAAGCATTTTAGTTAAAAATTGTTTTGTTTTGAATTTTTTATTTATAATTGCTTATTTTAAATAATCAGTCCAGTATTATTTAATACTGATTAAATGTTCTTTTTTTAATTACATTTTTTAAAACCCATTCAGGGTTAAAAAAGGAATTACTTACGCCGAAAAAAAGATTTAAACAGGGTTTGCAATTGAATAAAAGCGTTTAATTATGATTTTTTTGTATTTTAAATTATTTGAAATTTGAAAACATTTGATATCGTTTTTTACGTTAAAGTCTTCAATTTTTTTTATTTGAATGGATTTAGAATCGTCCTGTACAATAAATTATTGTTCGATTTTCAATACTGAAACTACATTTCAGTTTTGGAAATCAGCAATTAATTTTCATTTACAATCGATGAACTTAATATTAAAAAAAAAGAGTTTAAATCAAACTTATTTTTAGTATTTATATAATGTGATATGATATTTATATTCCCACCCTGTTTTAAAAGTGAAAGTTTTTTAATGCATTTTAAAAATTTTTGTTATATTTTTTTGCTGCTAACTAAAAATATAACCATACCATTTTTGGTTGAAAAAAGATTCTTTTGTAGTTGAAAATTCATCTCTTTGGTTAAAAAATGAGATATTTTATTAAACAGTTTTTTTGGATGAAATTGTAAATATTTTTTTGAAATATGTACCCTTTTTTTGTTATGAAAATTATTTTTTTTATGTAAAAATATAACTAACTATTCCAATAATGAATACTTCATCATTTTAGTTAAAATGCGTATCTTTGGTTGAACATCAATTTTCCAAAGTGATAATTTATTTAATTTTTGATTAAAATTTACATTTTTTAATTGAAAATGCATGTATTTTTTCGTAAATTTTTCCTTTGTTAGAAATTTATCTTCTTGGTTGAAAATTGATCTTTTTTGTTCAAAATTCATTTATTTTTGTTTAATATTTATATTTTTATTTGAAGATTCATCTTTCCGTTTGAAAATACCACTATTCTAGTTAAACATTCATCATTTTAGTTGAAAATTCATTTTTTTATTTAAAATTCAACTATTTCAGTTAAAGATTCATCATTTTAGTGAAAAGTTCATACTTTTGGTTGAAAAACTATTTTTTTTTTTAGTTGAAAATTGATCTTTTTTGTTTAAAATCAAACTATTCCAGTTAAAGATTCATCATTTTCGTTAAAAATGTATCACTTGGTTTGAAAATGTAATTATTTTTTAAATAATATATGTTATATTAGTTTAAAAATCAAATTTTTAAACTGAACATTTAAAATTGAACTCTTTCAGTTGATGATTCATAATTTTAGTTGAAAATTCATGTCTTGCTTTAAAATTGTAATTTTTTTTGTTTGAAATGCAGTTTTTTTAAATATATTTTTTACGGTTAACGATTTTTCTTTTTAAACTTAAAATATTACTAACTATTCCAATATTGAATATCCCAAACCTTTCCGTTTAAAAATCCAACTATTACAGTTAAAGATTCATTATTCTAGTAGAACATTTATTTTTAAAATTTAAAATTTAACCTTTTGGTTAAAAAAATATATTCATCAGTTGAAAATTCATGATTTTTAGTCAAAATTAATTTTCTTGCTTAAAAAAGAAATTTTATTATTTTATTTTAAAATGAAATGTTTAAGGGAAAATATAACTTTCATTATTGGTTATGAATTAAATTTTTTGGTCACAAATTCAACTATTTGGTTAAAAATTAGTAATTTTTTGTTTAAAATTTGGAAGGAACAAAATAAAAAATTTTCATATAAAAAATTAATAAAAATTCCAGTTTTGGTTGAAAATTGATCTTTTTTAGTTAGAAATTCAACTATTTGTTTCAAAATTTATCTTTTTTGTTGACTTTGAACAAAATTTAACAAATAAATTTCGCTGGACACCCTGTAAATCCGCATTAAGTTCTAAAAATACGTAAAATAAATTTTTTTTTTACCTTGTGCATGGAGAAACATTTTTCCCCCTGATAGCCTTTTCTCCGATGTCGATTGCCCCGGAATCTTGAACTTCGACTGTGTAAATGCAACCGGAAAATCCATCTCGATATCTTCCATAAGTCATGCCAAAGTCAGGAACTCCTCCCAAATAAACGCTGCCGCGAGTGTTGAGAATTTGTTGCAAACCGTCGCTAACGCCACTTTCCGTGTGCTCCCCATTTAATTCAATGCTTCCATCACTTCCTTGTCTTTTGAGAATTATTCTGTGTCGTTCTCCATCGTCCACTCTTTGGGCAACAACTCGAATCACTGCTGGTCCAGATCCCAAATTATATTGATACTCCACGTATCTGGAAATTTAAAACGTCAATTTTCTGAATTTCGAAAGAGCTTCCCATTTTTTTGAAAAAGTCGTCTTTTCCCCCCTATTTTCAAGAAACATTCCCCTTTTTTCTCGAAAATCCTACTATTTTGTTTTAAATTTTATTTTCGAAAATTCGACTATTTGGATAAAATTTAATTATTTGCTTGAAAATTCACCTTCTTGGAAGGAAAATTAATGCTTATGGACTGAAAATTCCTCGTTTAGGATTTCAAATTAAACTATTTCAGTCGATTATTCATAATTTTAGTTGAAAATTCATCACTTGGTTTGAAATTGTAACTATTTTTTTTTTTAATATAGTTTTTTTTATTGAAAATATAACTAACTATTCCAATATTATTCCATCATTTTAGTTAAAAATTCATCTCATTGGTTGAAAATTATTTTTTAAAGTAATAATTTAATGATTTAACTTCTGGTTGAAAATTTATCTTTTTTAGTTGAAAATTCTTCTGTTTTAGTAGAAATTAATCTTCTAGATTAAAAATTCCTCCTTTTAATTGAGAATTTAACTATTTCAGTTAAAGATTCGTGATTTTAGTTGAAAAGATCTTTTTTGTTTAAAATTCAACTATTCAAATTTTTTTTTAATTGAACGATTCATACTTACGATTCATTATTTTAGTTAAAAATTTATCTTTATGGTTAAATATTGAACAATTTTAGTTCAAGATTTATTAAAGATTAAAAGATTAAACGATTGGAAATTCAGAAGCTTAACTTTTTCAGAATTTCGAATTATTTTCCCCTCTCTAAAAAGTTCTCCTTTTTTCTTGATTTTGCGAAACTTTCCCTTTTTCTCTTTTTTTTCGTTTGAATGAGAACAGAATTAATATAACCTAATAAGAAAACGAAACTAATTTGCTTCGAAAGTTGATTCTGTTTGGCCGCAAATTCGACTATTTGAATAAACTTTACATATTTTGTTGAAAATTTATTTTTTGTTGTTAAAAAATCAACTATTTTCTTGAAAATTTGTATTGTTGGTTTCAAAATTTATTTCTGGGTAGATATTTCATCATTTTTATTAAAAAATGCAACGTTTTGGTTTTAAAAAATGATCTATTTTTGTTGAGGATTCAATTCATTGATTTAAAAGTCGTCCTTTTGGATTGAATATGTCTCATTACGTAGAAAATGCATCTTTTTGGGTTTAGAGGTTTTTGTTTTTAATTTAAAACTCTACTGTTATATTTACGGTTCGGAAATCAGCTTTTTTCGTTAACATTTTTTTTTTATTTAACAATTTTAATGAAGAATTGTATTGTTTGACCGAAAATTTAGCTGTTTTGTTGAACACTCTTCTTTTTGGGAAAAAATCAACTATTTGATTTAAAAGTCATTTAATTATTTGAAAAGTCACCTTTTGGGCTTAAAAATTCAAAATTTTTACAGATGTTTCAACTATTCTTTGAAAAATAACCTTTTTCTTGAAAATTAAGTTCTTTGTAGAAAAGTCGTATTTTTTAGCTTGAAAATTTAACAATTTGGTGGAATATGCTTGTTTCTTGCCGGAACAACCTTTCTTGGATAAAAAGTTAACTATTTTTGTTAAACATTCACTTTTTTAAAATAGAAAATTTATCTTTTTTGTTTGAAAATACGTCTTTTTTGAGAATTTAACTATTCGGGTTAAAAATTTAACTATCTTCGGAAACTTTTTCTTCTTTTCGGCTTAAAAATTCAACTATTTCTTTAAAAACTAAACTGTTTTCGGTTAAAGTTTAATCTATTTTGGTTGAAAATTGGTACATTTGGTTAAAAATTCATCTTTATAGGTTGAAAATAAACTACTTGATTAAAATTTCAACTATATTCTTGAAAATGGAACTATTTTGTTAAGGTCCTATCATTTTGGGTTGAAATTTAATCTTTTTTTATAATAGGGAAGTCATCCTTTTTAGTTGAAAATTTAACTTTTTTGTTGTAAAGTCATCTTTTAGGTTGTAAATTCAACTGTTTGGTTGAAAATAAATTTTTTTTTGCAAATTTACATTCTCTGGATGAAAATTTAAATATTTTGTAAAATTTTTTTTTTTAATTAAGCAATGTGCTTGACATTATGGAAGGAAAAAATGTTCTTTGTTGATAATTCAACTCTTTTGTTGAAAATTCGTCTTTTTGGTTTGAAAATTCATCATGAGTTTTAAACTATTGTTTGGTTAAAAATTCGCCCATTTTGATTGAAAATACATTTTTTCGTAGAACAGTCATATTTTTAAAATGAAAGTCAATTCTATTTAAATAAACAGTCTACTATTATATTTATGGTTACAAATTCCACTATTTTATTTAAAAAATCGCCTTTTTTAAATCAAAAATTCAACTTTTTTGTTTAAACTTTTTTCGTTTGTTTTGTGTACAAAAATCAATTATTTGGTTGAAAAGTGATTGCATTTATTAATAGATTACCTTCCAGGCTTGAAACTTAAACAACTTTACCGAAATGTCAAATATTCTGCTGAAAAATAACTTTTTTGTAGACAATTCGTCTTTTTAGCTGAAATTCTTTTTTGGCTGAAAATTTTACTTTCTTTTTTTAAATCGTATTTTGTTCTTCCAAAAGGAACTTTCTTGGTTAAAAATGCAACTTTCTTCAAAATAATTCTACTTTTGGGATGAAAATTCAACAATTTTGTTCAAAATAATCTGTTATGGTTGAAGATTCAATTATTTTGTTAACAAAAAATCTTCTTTGTTTGCAAATTTAACTGTTTTGCAGAATATTCATATTTTTGGCTTAAAATTTTAAAAGCTAGTTAAAAAATTGAACTATGTATTTCCAAATGTAACTGTTTCGTTAAAAATTTATTTCGTATTTTTGGATTTAAATTTCTGTTAAAAACTACTTTTTTGTTGATGATTTATCTCTTTGTTTGAAAATTTAACAGTTTTGTCGAAAATTGGTTGTTTTTTATCGAATATTAATTTTGTACACTAAAAACTTAACTATTTGATCGAAACTTTTTTGGTTGAAAATTAAACAGTCTTCAAAAAATTCATCTTTTCGGGATGAAAATTCAACTGATTGGTTCAATATTCATCTTTCTTGGTTAAATATGAACTTGTCTGTTAAAAATAGATCTTTTCGGGTTTTGAAGTGTACAGTTTTCTAAAATATTTAAATTTCGACTCGAAATTTTAGGAATTGTTTTGAGATGGTTTTGGCCTATGAACTCTCATTTTCATTAAAAATTTAGTGTTTTAATTACCCGTCAACTACAGCAAGGGAGATGTAATCATCAGGATTCATATCATCAGGCGTTTGCCCATGCCACATGATCAATCCATTTGATTTATTCGTTGAAATTTCGAAACCCAAGACTTCTCGATCTTCTTCATGTGTCATTATGGATCTGTCAAGTTCCAACCAACCATCACCTTTAAAAGCAACGTCGTAGGAAAATTCAGCGGCTGTAATTAAAAAAAAAATTGTTAGTACCATTTTTTAATGACTTAAAATGAGATTTTAATCCCAGAGTTCGATCAAATGTAATGGATCTCTGGAACTTTAAAGAGTTCTATCAAAAATGATGGATCTCTGGCCGTTTTAGGAGTTCCATCACAAGTTACTGAATTCTGGAACTCTGAAGAGTTTCGTCAAAATTGACGGGACTCTAGAGCTATTAAGAGTTCCATCAAATGTGACGGAGCCCTAAAAATTTTAAGATTTCTGTTAAATCTTATGGAACTCTGGAACTCTTAACAGTTCCGTGAAAAATGACGGCACTCTTCAAGTATTAAGTATTCCATAAAATGTGACGGAGTTCTAAAACTTTTAAGAGATCCATAAAAAATGACGGGACTCTGGAACTTTTAAGATTTCCATCAAATGTGTTGGAGCTCTGAAACTTTTAAGAGCTCCGTAAAATGTTATGGAACTCTTAAGAGTTCCGTAAAAAAGGGCGGGACTCTGGAACTATTAAGATTTCCATCAAATGTGATGGAGCTCTGAAACTTTTAAGAGCTCTGTAAAATCTTATGAAACTTTGGAACTCTTGAAAGTTCCGTTAAAAAGGACAGGACTCTGCAACTATTAAGAGTTCCATAAAATGTGACGAAGCTCTGAAACTTTTAAGAGTTCCGTAAAATGTTATGAAACTCTGGAACTCTTAAGAGTTCCGTCAAAAATAAAGGATTTTTTGAACCATTAAGAGTAACATCAAATACGATGGAGCTCTGGAACTTTTAGGAGTGCCGCAAAATGTTATGAAACTGTGGAACTCTTAAAAGTTCCGTTAAAAATTACAGGACTCTGCAAATATTAAGAGTTCCATAAAATGTGACGAAGCTCTGAAACTTTTAAGAGTGCCGCGAAATGTTATGGAACTCTGGAACTGTTAAGAGTTCCGTAAAAATAGACGAAACTCTTGAACTATTAATAGTGCCATCAAATGTGATGGAGCTCTGAAACTTTAAGAGTTCCGTATAATGTTATGGAACTCTTAAGAATTCCACCAAAAATGACCAGACTGTTAAACTATTAAGAGTTCCATCAAATTTGACGGAGCTCTGAAACTTTTAAGATTTCCGTAAAATGTTATGGAACTGTGGAAATTTTAAGAATTCCGTAAAAAATGACAAGACTATTGAACTATTAAGAGTTTCATAAAATGTGACAGAGCTTTGAAACTTTTAAGAGTTCAGTAACATTTTATGGAACTCTGGAAGTCTTAAGAGTTCCGTTTAAAATAAAGGAAATCTTGAACCATAAGGAGTTACATCATATATGATGAAGTGCTGGATTTTTTAAGAGTTCCGTAAAATGTTATGGAACTCTGGAACTCTTAAGAGTTCCGTAAAAAAGGACGTGACTCTCGTACTGTTGAGATTTTTCATTAAATGCGCCGGAGCTCTGCAACTTTGAAGAGTTCCATAAAAATGACGAGACTCGTAAACTATTAAGAGTTCCATCAAATGTGATGAAGCTCTGAAACTTTTAAGAGTTCCGTATAATGTCATGGAACTCTTAAGAGATCCACCAAAAATGACGAGACTCTTAAACTATTAGGAGGTCCGCCAAACGTGATCGAGCTCTGAATCATTTAGGATTTCCGTAAAATGTTATGGAAGTCTTTAAGAGTTTCGTTAAAATGACGGGAATTTAGAACTATTAAGAATTTCATAAAATTTTACGGAGCTCTGAAGCTTTTAAGAGTTCCGTATAATGTTATAGCACTCTGGAACTCTTAAAAGTTCCGTAAAAAATACAGAACTCTGGAACTGTTAGGAGTTCTATAAAATGTGACGGAGCTCTGAAACTTTTAAGAGTTCAGTAAAATGATATGGAACTCTGGAACTCTTAAGAGTTCCGTCTAAAATGAAGAAACTCTTGAGCCATTTAAAGTTACATCAAACATGATAGAGCTCTGGAACTTCTAAGAGTTCCGTAAATTATTTTGTAACTCTGGAACTCTTAAGAGTTCCTTAAAAAAGGACGTGACTCTGGAACTAATAAGATTTCCATCAAATGCGCCGGAGCTCTGAAACTTTTAAGAGTTCCGTAAAATCCATCAAATGTGATAGAGCTCCGAAACGTTTAAGAGTTCTGTATAATGTTATGGAACTCCTAAGAGTTCCGCCAAAAATGAGGGATCTCTTGAACTATTAAGAGTTCCATCAAATATGATCCAGCTCTGAAACATTTAAGAGTTCCGTAAAATGTTATGGAACTCTGGAAGTCTTAAGAGTTCCATAAAAAAGGGCGGGACTCTTGAACCATTAAGAGCTTCATCAAATGTGACGAAGCTCTGAAACTTTGAGTGTTCCGTAAAATGTTACGAAACTCTGGCACTCTTCAAAGTTCCGTAAAAAAGTACAGGACCCCGGAACTATTAAGAGTTCTATCAAATGTGACGGAGCTCTGAAATTTTAAGAGTTCTGCAAAATGATACGGAATTCTGGAACTCTAAAGAGTTTCGTTTAAAATAAAGGAACTCTTGAACCATTAAGAGTTACATCAAATATGATAGAGCTCCGAAAATTTTAAGAGTTCTGTATAATTTTATGGAACTTCTAAGAGTTCCGCCAAAAATGAAGGGTTTCTTGAACTATTGAGAGTTTAGTTAAATGTGATCAAGCTCCGAAACGTTTAAGAGTTCCGTAAAATGTTATGGAACTCTGGAACTCTTACGAGTTCCGTATAAAATGAAGGGACTCCTGAACTATTAAAATTTCCATAAAATGTGATGGAGCTCTAAAACTTGTAAGAGTTCCGTAACATGTTAAGGAACTCTGAAAATTTTAAGAGTTCCGTAAAAAATGACGGAACTCTTCAAGTATTAAGAACTCCATCAAATGTGACGGAGCTCTAAAACTTTGAGAGTTCCGTAAAATGTTATGGAACACTTAAACTCTTAAGAGTTCCGCCTAAAATGAAGGGACTCTTGAACTATTAAGAGTCCCATCCAATACGATGAAGCTCTGGAATTAAAAAGATTTCCATAAAACGTGACGGAACTCAGGAACTGATGAAAGTTCCAGCAAGAGTGACTGAACTCTGGAACTTTTAAATGTTCCATAAAATACTATGGACCTTTTAAGAGTTCCACAAAATGAGGCAGAACTATCGAACTTTTAAGAGTTCTACGTACTTTTTTCGCAATTTTGTCCAGTGTATCCGAGCCGACAGTCACATTTATATGATCCGTGAAGATCGGTACAGGTTCCTCCGTTTTTACATGGAATCAACAATTCACATTGTTTGAGAACATTTTCACAATTTCTGCCCACGTAGCCATATTCGCAAGTGCAGGAATAATCGTGAGAATTGGTACTTTGGCATAAACCATTTATACAAGGATTTGAAATGCAAGAATCGTGTTTAGTTGACGTTATCAAAACTGGAGATTGAGTTGTTGAAAGAATGTAGGGAGCGGTTTGATTTTGATGAACTGATGAACAATCTTCCACGTTTGCTGAGTCGATTGGCGATTTCAGAAGATCAAGATTCATTGATGATACTTCAAGCTGTTAAAAAAAATTAATATTTATTTATATAATGGGGCTGTTGCATATTTTTAAACATAATTTCTTTTTCTGGTGAAATTAAAAGAGCACTAAAAATCGAATATAATTACTAGAAAGGTTTTTCAAAGTTTGAATATATTTTTGGAATGTTTAAGATGTACACTTTTCATATTTTTTGCGGGAAGTGAGGCATTTTGCTAGATGTGGCGTTTTAAGGTCATAGATTTATTTGAGTAGGGTTTTCGATACTTTTTTTTAAATATTTCTTTTTTTCCAAGTAGTGAAGCATTCAAAACCACTTTAAAATGTACTAAAATGTACTAAAAGTCAGGGATTTGGAAACAAATTGAAAAATTAGGGAATTTGTCAATGGAAGTTTTGCGGTAAGCCTGATATAATATTCTTCTTAATAATTTATTTATTTTGTATTTCTATGTTTTTTTCTTTTTCTTTAAAAATTAAAATTTTTTTTATTATTATTTTTGTTGTTGTTGATCTTTCATGTTTTGGTGTCTTTTTGGTTTTAAAATTCGCCTGTTTAGGCTGAATTTTATTTAACAAACATGCAACTGCTTAGATGAAAGATAAAGTTCTTTAAGTTCATCTCTTTGGTCGAAAATTTATCTATTTTGTTAAATATTTTATTTTTATTATTTTTTTAGCTAAAAATGTAACTTCCATTTTTGGAAGTTACACTTTTGTTTGCCTTTTTTTGGTAAAAAAATATTCTTTGTTTGGAAATATATTTGGTTGAAAACTAAGTTTTCCGTTGAAAAAAATTTTTTTTTCTTTGTTGGAAATTAATTTATTTTACTAAAAATTTAATTTTGTAATTTTTGCTGAAAATCGACTTTTTTATTTAAAAAATATTCTTATTTATTAAAGGTTTCACTATTTCGATGTAAATGAAAATTTTTTGTTAAAAATAAAACTTTTTGTTCAATTCAATTATTTGATCGAGACTTTATTTCATCTGCTTTTGACATTTTTTGTTCGAAAATTCAACTTTTTGGTTGAAAATTCGTTCTTTTTTTCGGTTGAAAAGTAGCTTATTTTACTGATAATTCAATTTTTCTATTTTTGGTTGAAAATGCGTTCTTTTTTTCGGTTTCAATGTAGCTTATTTTACTGAAAATTCCATTGTTCTATTTTTGGTTGAAAATTCGTTCTTTTTTCGCTTGAAAAGTAGCTTATTTTACTGAAAATTCCATTTTTCTATTTTTGGTTGAAAATTCGTTCTTTTTTCGCTTGAAAAGTAGCTTATTTTACTGAAAATTCAATTTTTCTATTTTTGGTTGTAAATTCGTTCTTTTTTTCGGTTGAAAAGTAGCTTATTTTACTGAAAATTCAATTTTTCTATTTTTAGTTGAAAATTCGTTCTTTTTTTTCGCTTGAAAAGTAGCTTATTTTACTGAAAATTAAATTTTTCTATTTTTGGTTGAAAATTCGTTCTTGTTTTCGGTTGAAAAGTAGCTTATTTTACTGAAAATTCAATTTTTCTATTTTTTGTTGAAAATGTGTTCTTTTCTTCGGTTGAAATGTAGCTTATTTGACAAAAAATTCAATTTTTCTATTTTTCGTTAAAAATTAATCTTTTTAAATTAAAAATTCACGTATTTTGAAAAAATATAATCTTTTTTTGTTTGAAAATTTAACTACTTGGTTTAAGTTTGAAAAAGTTTGTTAAAAGTCATTTTTTGTTTGAAGATTCATTATTTTAGTTGAAAATTCATCTCCGTGGTTGAAAGTTGAACTATTTTATAGAAACTTGATCTTTTTTAATTGAAAATTGAGTTACATGGGTAAAAGTTATCGTGTTGAAAATTCAACTATTTTATAGAAATCTCGGCTTTTGAGTTAAAAAATCAACAATGTGGTTAAAATTTTTTTTGTTTCCTGATTTAAAAATCTTTATTTGTTGTTTTTTTTCTCGACTTTTTTTCTTTTTTAAGAAAATCATCCTATTTTACTGAAAATTTAACTTTTGGTTTAACTATTTGATTGAAAATGCAAATATTGATTAAAAATTATTGTTATTATTGTAAATTCAACTATTTGATTTAAAATTTATTTTTTCGAGTTTAAAAGTCAACTTACTTCTATAACAGTCGACTTTTTATTTTAAAAGTTAAATTTTTAGCTTAAAAATGTATGTTAAAAAGTCATATTTTTTAGTCGAGAATTCAACTGTTTTGTTGAAAATTAAATTATTTTACTGGGAATTTAACATTTTCATTTTTTGTTGACAATTTATCCTTTTTAGTTAAAAGTTTATGCATTTCGTTGAAAATTCACCTTTTTGGTGGAAAATTAATCTCCTTGGTCAAAAATTCATTCATGGTGGTTCTTTGTTTGAAAAATTCATCTTTTAAGGCAGAGTCATGTTATCTTCATACAAAACTGTTTTATTTATTATTTATAATAGTCAAGACAAATGGAACATTGGTCACGAAAAAATCAGGAACTTTGAGAAAGAAAATGTTGTGTCCATCCTGAATAAATAAAAATGAACTCACTTCATTAATACATCCACGGAAACTTCTCTCAACTCCTACATCCTTATTGACACTGATTCTCCTTCTGTCAATTCCTCCAACATATAAAGGAGTATTTAAACTCATCGTTCTGGCTGCTCCTGGTGATCTTCCTTCCACAAGGGGTTCCCCATGCACTGATAAAGATCCTTGCTTATAATCTCTATTCACCGAAACATGGGTCCAAATTCCAGGCTGAACGATGAAATTAGATCTGATGACTGCCATTCCAGAACCGACATCAAACCGAAATTCAACGTGTCTATCCTTTATGATCACAGCCGCAAAATCCCCAAGTCCTTCGTCACTTTGAGAAACGTATATCAAAATTCCATCTTCATCGTCCGTTGATTTAAAGTTCATTGCCAATTTTAGCCTGAAAGACCATTTTAGTGAGAAATAGAGTTGAGAAAAAAATTAAAAAGCAGAGACTTATATTTATTGCAGAGGTTCGATGAAGGAAAATAGCTGTTTGATATCAGAGTTTCGAATTCACACGTCTCTGTGTTATTTTGTGCACCTAATGTTAAAAAAGAAGTAATGCGCAAAACATAAACCATTTAAAATTGAGCGAAGCGCTAAAAACCTTAAAAAGACCCTGGCAGGGATTCTTAAATTTCTCCGACTTTGGTGTACGTCGGAGGAATTTTTAGCAAAAAAAAGCGACCAGAACACTAAAAACCAGAAAAGAATATAATGAATAATGAATGCGGAATAGGGTGGCCCAAAAATTCTTTGAAATGTTTTTTTTTCTTGAATTTTCATACATGCTCCCTTCTCATTATGCTACAAATCTAAAAAAAAAATTCAGAATTAGTTATAGTTTTGTTGAAAGTCCATTTTTTTGAAAACTGAAAATTAGTCTTTTTGGTTGGAAAATTTCTTACTTTTTTATAAAATCTTGTTTTTAAGCTAATCAGCCCTAATTTTAGTCAAAAAATTCATCTCTTTGATTGAAAGCTGAACTATTTTGTTAAAAATTGATCTTTTTTAAATTGAAAACTCAATTATTTAAATAAAAGTTGAAGCACTTTGTTAAAAAAATTATTTTAATTATTTAAAGTTCATCTCGTTAGTTGAAATGCTACATATTATTTTTTTTACTATTTTTTTTCGTTAAAAATTAATTCTTTACTAAAAATATTTTCCATTTTAAGTTGAAAAAGTATATTTTGTTTAAAAATTCAACTGTTTGGTTGAAAATGAACTTATTTGTTGAAAATTCGTCTTTTTGGTTGAACTGAACTGTTTTTGATTAAAAATTAAAAAATGCCTGTTTAAATATCTTCTATTATATTTTTCATCGAGAATTCATCTTTGTAGTTAGGTTTAATTTGTCTCAATTAAAAATCATAAAAAGATTAATCGTTTTAGTTAAAAATTTAACATTTTTGTGGAAAATTTAATTACTTTTTTGAAAATGTAAATGTTTTGTTAAAAATTCGTCTTTTTGGATAGAAAACTTGTCCTTTTGAATTAAAAATGATTGCCCTACTATAATTGAAAAGTTAAAAACAAGCTGAAAACTTTAGAAGAAACTTCAACTTATTGAGTCTGAGAAAATTATATAACCAATAATAAATTTGTAAAACATTTATTTAAACATCTAATTATCAGTATAAAGTAATATTTTATGAAATGAAGAAAATTTCTCCTAAAAAGAAACCGCAAAAAATAACAATTAGTACCAAAAAATCAGAAGAAAATTATTTAAATATTTTAAATTAATTTATTTATAATTATTTTAATTCATTAAATTAATTATTTAAAAATATTTT
>JAAAKG020029748.1:6223-19689 GCA_010014905.2 Druon quercuslanigerum
AGAGAAAGAGAAGAAGCAAGAGCAAGAGAAAGAGAACGAGAAAGGTCAAGAGAAAGAGGAAGAGAAAGAGAGAAAGAAGAAGAGAAAGGGCAAGAGAAAGAGCAAGAGCAGGATCAAGAGCAAGAGCAAAAGAAACAGAAGAACCAAGAGTAAGAGAAAGATCAAGAGAAGGAGCAACAGCAAAAGCAAGAGAAAGAGCGAGAGCAAGAGAAACAGAGGAAGCAAAAGGGAAAAAGAAAGAGCAAGAGAAAGAGAAGAAGCAAGAGAAAGAGCAAGAGAAAGAGAAAGATCAAAGCAGCCAGAAAAAAAGAGAAAGATAGAAAGAAAAAGGCAAAGAAATACATGGAAAGAGGGAGAGGAAGAAAATAGAAATTGAGAATGAGGAACACAAAAAGAGATAAGCCGGCTTAACACCAACGACCGGAAGGATAGCAACACGCGCCTAGAACTCTTAGAGGAAGAAAAACTTTCGACTCGAAAAGAGCGTGAAAGAAGGATTACCAACTTATAAAATTCATCTGCTCCGGCTGATCTTCACTGTCGGTAACGTAGGTCATCAAAGGGAATGTTGCACACAAACCACAGGTTTGGATATTTTTTTAAAATTTTGAATAATTTAATAATAAGGTAGCTAGAATAGTAGGGTGCTGCCGGTTGAAAAGTGAAATCGGATTTATTACTATCTGGAGTCTTAAGTACTTCTTTATATAAATATTCAGAGTAACAAGACAGTGAATGTTTTAGGTTATGTTTCTTTTGCTTAATTGCATTTTTGGACAATTCCGATCAGCGGCAATCAATGTGTTTTAAAAGTTGGCATACCCTTCTTTAACGACGACGTGAAGATTGGAAAAAAAGGAAGAGAATAAAAAAAGATAGAGGAACAGAAGAGGAAAGAGCAAAGTAGATTGGGAAAAAACAAAGGAGAAAGACAAAGAGAGATAAGGAAAGGATAAAAGAGGAAAGGCAAGGTAAAAATAAATAGAGAAAAACAAAATGAGAAAGAGAAAGACAGAAATATATTGACAAAAAAGATCTAGAGAAAGAGAAACAAGAACAGAAAGACCAAATGAGTTGGAAAAAGACAAAAAGAGGTAGATGAAGAAGAAAGAAAGTAAGAAAAACAACAAAGGACATAGAGAAAATCAGGAAGATAAGGAGATAGATATAAAGAGATAAAGAAAAATAAAAGCAAAGAGATATAAAGATATAGAGAAGGAGAAGAACAAAAAGAGAGAAACGAAAGGAGAAATAGAAAAAGAAATGAATAAGAACAAAGAGAAAGACAACAAGATATAGAAAAAGATAAAAAGGCAAAGTCATATAAAAAATTAAAAGGAAAAAATGTAGAGAAACAGAAAATTAATGGTCAAAGTAGATCAAGAAAGGTAAAAGGGGAAAGGTAGAAAGAAAGAAAGGAGATATTGATATAGAAAAGGGGATAGAGGAGGAGAAAGAAAAAACAAAAACAGATAGAGAAATAAGAAGGAGAATGAGATAGGTAAAAAGAGACTCAGAGAAAATCAAGAAAAGAAGAAGAGACACAAAGATATAGAAGAAGATAAAGGTAGGCATATAGAGAAAAAGCAAGATCAAAACATATAGATTAAGACATTTAGATTAAGAAAGAGGACAGAAAAACCTAGAGAAACAGAACAGGAAAGACCAAATGTGATAAAGAAAGACAAAAAGAAAAAGATATAGAGAAGGAAAAAAAACAGAAAGAGATAGAAAAATATAGAAAGGGAAAGATAAAACAAGATAAAGAAACAGAAAAATACACACAGAAGTGGAAAGAAAAGAAATAGAGGAAAGTAAGAAGAGAATGAGAAAGACAAAGTAGTAGTCGAAAAAGAAATAAAGAGAGCGAGAGAAAGAGAAAGACAGCAAGAGAAAGAGAGAGAAGGAAAGAGAGACTCACATTCGATAAAGCTAAGGGTGGTTACAGACTTGGAAAATGCAGTCAAAAGAAAGAATGAGGACACAAAAAGGAATAGAAGAAAACAAAAAATTGATGGAGTTGGTTCTCCGTGAAATCCGCTAAATAAATTGCTCTGCGCTCCAAGAGGAAGTTTTCTATCGGCCAACATGATTTATAGGGGCTGCCCCTATTCTCTCTACTTTCTACTTTTTCTGGATTTAGAGAAAATCTGTTCTACCGTCGGGGTGCTTAATGTTCTCTGCAATGATTTTCGATTGATGTCATGTGCCAGTAAAATTAAGCCGAAAAAGGCCAGTTGCTGTCACTTTGTGTGAAATTTCTCGCCCTTCTTTAAAATCTGTTAGAAAATTTTCAAAAGGTTTTACAAAAGAAATATCTCTAATCCTTTTGTGATATGATGCAAATTAAATTTTTTTTTTAAAGTTTGGTTGGTACAAAAATGATTTGGTCTGCATTAAACTTGCAGAATATTTTTTTATAAAGGCATGAATTTATAAACATTCATATTGAATAAAATAAAAGAAGTGGGGTTTTCTATTAAATTCGACTTTATCTTTTCGTATAAACTATAAAAACAGAAAGTTATTGTTTTGATTAACAGCCAATTTTTTTATTTTAATTTATATTTTTTACCGTACTTATATAAACAAGAATTTCCGTTAATTTTTTTTGCGGACGAAATCATCTTCCTGAACACAGGCAAAATTTTTTCTTAGCATTTCGTCGAAATTGTTAGTGTTTTTAAGGAAAATTCTAAAATTGAATGGTTTAAAAACAATTAGATTCTCTATATTTTCAAAGAAATATACTTCTTGAAGCAAAACATTATGTCGCCAAGAGAGAGAGAAAAAAGAGGTAGAGAAAGACAAAAGAGCTGGAAGAAGACAGAGAGAAATAGTGAAAGAGAAAACGATACAGAAAAAGACAAATAGAGAAAGAAAAAGTCAAAAATAAATAAACAAAGAGGAGGAGAAAGTCGAAAATTGATAGAGTAAGCCAAATTGAAAACGGGAATAGACAAAACAAGAAAGAGAAAGACAAAAAGAGAAAGAGAGGTGCAGAAAGAAATACACAAAAAAGAAAAAGATGAAGAGATATATAAGAAGAGGTGGAAAAAGACAAAAATGGATGGTGCAAAAGTAACAGAGGTACAAAAAGTAAAATAAACTGAAAGATAGAGAAAGAAAAATTGAAATAGTGACAGTGAAAAAGAGATAAAGACAGATCGAGAAAGAAAAAGACAAAAAAAAATAAATGAAGAGGAGGAGAAAGTCAAAAATAGATACATTTATCCAAGAGGAAATTGGGAGTAGGCAAAAAGGGATAGAGGGAAAGGCAACACGTAAAAAAGACGTGCACAAAAATAAAATGAGATAGAAAAAGTAAAAGACAAGGGAAAAAGAAGATAGAGCAAGGTGAAAAGAGACAGAAGAAGAAAAAACAGAAAGAGAATGACAAAAAGGGAAAGAGGAAAAAAGGATAGCAATAGGTGAAAAAGAGATAGAAAATGATGATTGGATGCATAAAAAGTGATATGGACAGAAAAAAGAGATTGTGAAAGTAAAAGAAAGTTAGAAAAAGGTAAAAAGAGAAAGAGGAAGTCGAAAAGAGATAAATAAATAGATGCAGAAAGACAAAAAGAGATGAAGAAAGAGAAAAGCAATACTTAAAGAGAAAAGGAGAAAAAGGAAGACAAACAAAGAAAGAAAAAGTTGTAAAGAAATAAATAAAGTGGAGGAGAAAGTCAAAAGTATAAAGAGTAAGATAAAAGAGAAGCACAGAAAGGGGTGGACGAAAAATAATTAGAAAAAGATAAACAGATAATAAGAGAAGGAGAAAGACAAAAAGGGGTGGTGAAAGAGTAAAGGGCATAGAGAAAGGTGAATAAAAAAGAAAACAATACAAAAATAAAGAAAGTGATAGGAAAAAGCAAAAATAGAAAATAAAAAAAAGAAAGGGAAAGACAAAAAGAAATAAATAAAGATTAGGAGAAAGTTAAAAGAAAATAGAATAAGGCAAAATTAGAAGCACAATGAAAAGAAAGTTAGAGAAAGGAAAAAAGATATTTGAAAAAAAGAGAAAGAGAATAGCAAAAATGGCAAGAGAAATACAGAAAGAGATGAACGCAAAAGAAATAGAGAAAGGTAAACAGATGCATCAAGACACAAAAGGAGATTGTAAAAGAGAAGGTAAAAAACAGATAAAAAAGAGATAAAGAAGGAGATGCAGAAAGACAAAAATAGATGGAGAAAAGAAGAAAAATGAGGATAAACAAAGAAATAAAAAGTTGAAAAGAAATAAGTAAAGTGGAGGAGAAATTTGAAAGTATATAGAGTAAGACAAAAAGAGTGTAAGTTTGATTAAAAAAAATAAGTAAAAGGCATAGAGAAAGGTGAATACAAAAGAAAACAGTGAAAAAAATTAGGAAAGAGATGGAGAAAAACAAAAGTATAAAACTAGTTAAAGAAATAAAAAGACAAAAATAAATAAACAAAGGTTAGGATAAAGTTAAAAGAAAATCAAATAAGGCGAAATTAGAATCACAACGAAAAGAAAGATTGCGAACGGAAAAAAAGAGATTTAAAAAAAAGAGGAAGTGAATGTCAAAAAGAGCAAGTCAAATACAGAAAGAGATTGACGAAAAAGAAATACAGAAAGGTTAAAAGATGCATAAAGAAAAAAAGGAGATTGTAAAAGAGAAAAAAGAGGTACAGAAAAGCAAATTGGGAAGGAGAAGGTAAAAAAAGAGATGAAGAAAGATATGCAGAAAGACAAAAATAGATGGAGCTAGGCAAAAAGAAAGTCTGAGAGATAAAAATAAGTACAGAAAGGCAAATAGGAAAAGAGAAGGTAAAAAGAGATAAGGAAAGAGATGCAGAAAGACAAAAAGAGATAAAGAAAGAGAAAGGAAAAAGTGAAAAATAAAAGGAGAAAAACATAGAAAACCAACCAAAGAAAAAGTCAAAAGTATGTAGAGTAACACAAAAAGAGTGGGAGGTAGACTTAAAAGCAGAAAGATGGAAGGGAAAGAGAAGCATAGAAAGGGGCCGACAAAAAAGAATAAGAGAACGATAAACAGATAGATAATAAGAGACGGAGAAAGACAAAAAGAGGTTGTGAAAGAGTAAAGAGTAAAATAAAGATTATAACAAAGTTGAAAGAAAATAGAATAAGGCAAAATTAGAAGCACAATGAAAAGAAAGATTGCGAAGGGAAAAAGAGATTTAAAAATAAAAGAGAAAGAGAATGTCAAAAAGAGCAAGTCAAATACAGAAAGAGATTGACGAAAAAGAAATAGAGAAAGGTTAAAAGATGCATAAAGAAAAAAAGGTGATTCTGAAGGAGAAAAGGCGATATAAGGAGGAAAATAGAGGAAGAGAAAGACTAAAATAAATAAAGAAACAAGAAGAGAAAGTCAAAAATAGATAGAGGAAGACAAAAACAGATAGAGATAGACAAAAAGAGATGGTGAAAGATAAAAGGCGATAGAAAAAGGCAAATACAGAAAGAAAAAGTCAATAAGAGACAAAGAGATAAAGAAAGAGAGGAAGGAGGACAAAAAGAGAGAGAAAAAAAAATAGAAAGAAAAAAAGAAATTTAAAAAGAAAAAAAGAGAAAGACAATGTCAAAAAGAGCAAGAGAAATACAGAAAGAGATGGACAAAGAAGAAATAGAGAAAGGTAAACAAAGAAAATAAGAAGATTGTGAAAGAGAAAAAGAGGTGCAGAAAGGCAAATAGGGTAAGACAAGGTGAAAAAGAGATAAAGAAAGAGATGCAGAGAGACAAAAATAGATGGAGAAAGGCAAACATAAATTCTGAAAGAGAAAAAGAGATAGAAGAAGAAAAATAGAGAAATAAAGACTAAAAGAAATAAAGAAACAAGAAGAGAAAGTCAAAAATACATAGAGTATGGCAAAAAGAGATGGTGAAAGATAAAATGGGATAGAGAAAGGCAAACACAGAAAGAAAAAGTCAAAGAGAGACAAGGAGATAAAGAAAGAGAAAAGGGAAGACAAAAAGAGGTAGAGAAAAAAGGAAGAGAAGGTTAAAAAGAGATTTAAAAAGAAAAGAAGAGAAAGAGAATGTCAAAAAGGGCAAGATAAATACAGAAAGAGATGGACGCAAAAGAAATAGAGAAAAGTAAACAGATTCTTGAAGAAACAAAAGGAGGTTGTGAAAGGGAAAAAGAGGTACAGGAAGGCAAATAGGGTAAGAGAAGGTAAAAAAGAGATAAAGAATGAGCTGCAGAAAGACAAAAATAGATGCAGAAAGGTAAAAATAAATTCTAAAAGAGAAAAAGAGATAGAAGAAGGAAAACAGAGAGAGAGAAAAAATTAGAAGAAATAAAGAAACAAGAGGAAAAAGTCAAAAATAGATAGAGGAAGACAAAAAGAGATGTAGATAGATAAAAGTAGATGGTGAAAGATAAAAGGAGATAGAGGAAGGAAAATGAAGAAAGAAAAAGTAAAAAAGAGACAAGGAGGTAAAGAAAGAGAAGAAGGATGACAAAAAGAGATGGAGAAAAAAAAGGAGAGAAATTTTTCTGAAATTTAATTAACATAAAGTGAATAAATCAATGCAGGAGAGATGAAGGTGGCAGTGATTTTGAAAGGCTCTTTTTAAATTCTAAGTTGCCCCTATGTCTCGTGCAAGTATGCACGATACGCGTCAATTGAAATTCACATGGCAGGAAATTGCAATTCCGCATTTGTACCGAAAGCAGTATGGCAGAGAGCGGAGGATATGTAAATTTCAATGCACCAAGAGTTGTCGATATCGTGTTGTGCATATGAGAGCTGAGGATGCTTCGATAGGAATCAATCGGAATTGAAATTTCCACTTTTCCCTTTTAACGGGCACACATATCTCCAGTAGCTTTTTCTTCCCTCATTCCCCTTTTCCAGCGACATCCACTGCATATTCAGCTTATTAACATGGCAATGTATTTATCTTTTTTTAAGGTTTCGCAGCAGCCACTGATAGAAACTTTTACTTTTTATACGGCTTAAAGTTGCCTTTGGAAACCATTTAAATGCTTGAATTTTGAAAAGGATAATTAACAATGTCAACATTTTTTAATTGAAAAATATTACGATTCCATTTCAAATAATTTAAAATTGAAAACACCAGGTTATGAAAAAGTTTCGATATCACAATTATTGGTAACTAAATTTTTTTTTCTTTAAATAAAGTTAGGTTTCGTTTTTCATGACAATCAAATTTTAAAAGCTTCTAACTGAATTTTGTTTCATTTTTAAAGGTAAAAATTTTACTGTTAAATTATAATTTAGTTTTTAATTTTAAATTTGTCAAGTTGCATTCACTTTGAAATCAAACAGTATTATATTTGAATTATTTAATTGTTTAATTATTCAATTTTGGACGCTTTGAACGATAAATTATAACATTTTAAGAGCTTTTGTTTAAAATTCTATAAATTTAGAATTATTTGATTCTAAATATTTTTATTTAGTAATTATGCACGCTCAATATTTTTTAGTTCAATTCGAAGTATTAATCTTTCTTTTAATTGTCCGTAGACCACTTTAGTTTTAATTGGAATGCTTTCGATTAAAAATAGTTCGACTTTTTTTTTAATTTTAAACGCTTCTATTCAAATTATTTCCAATGTTTTAAAATTTTTTTGATAACTTTTGCTTAACACTCGTATTTTACTTTTATTTAAGAAACAAATTTTCTAATTTTCAAGACGTACATTTAATTATTCCACTATAATAACTGGAAAACTTTTTTCCCGCAAAGGATGAGGTCTAAAAAAAAATAAGAAAAACAAATGCCCTGAAGAGAAAGACAAAAACGAAAGAGATATATAAAGGAGCGAAAGATGAGC
Source organism: Druon quercuslanigerum (assembly GCA_010014905.2). Lineage (NCBI taxonomy): Eukaryota > Metazoa > Arthropoda > Insecta > Hymenoptera > Cynipidae > Druon > Druon quercuslanigerum. The sequence goes on from JAAAKG020029748.1 coordinate 14,018, forward strand.
AGAAATCGAGATAGAGAAAGACAGAAATGGAGTGACAAAAGGGAGAAAGAGAACGACAAAGATGAAAGGAATGGGTAAAAGAAATAAAGAAAGAAAAAGACCAAAAGAGTTAGAGAAAGATAAAAACAACAAGAGAAAGAGAGATAGAAGGAAAAACAGAAGGACAAAGAAAGAGGAAGAAAGACAAGAAGTGAAACAGAAAGTAAAAAAAGATATAGAGAAGGTCAAAAAGAAAGAGAAAATGATTAAAAGTGATAGAGAAATGCAAAAAGAGAAAGAGAGAAAGGGATGGACAAAAAAAATACAGAAATGGAACGACGAAAGAGAGATAGAGAAAGACACAGGAAAGGAAACGGAAAATGAAATAGAGAACGAGAAAGACCCTAAGAGTTAGAGAAAGAGAAAAACACGAAAGGAAAAAAAGATGTAAGGACGAACAGAAGGACAGAAAATGATGAGGTAAGACAAGAAGAGAAACAGAAAGACAAAAAGATAAAGAGAAAGAGAAGAAAAGAAGAAAGATAAAAATATAAATAAAAGGGAAAGAAAATGACTGAAAGTGATAGAGATATGCAAAAAGAGACAGACATAAAGAGAAAATGAAGGACACAAAGGGAGGGACAAAACGAAAAAGAGAAAAACAGAAATGGATCAACAAAAAAATAGAAAAGGAGAAAGAAGAAAGGAATGGGTAAAAAAAATAAAGAAAGAGAAAGACTAAAAGATTTAGAGAAAGGTGACAACAACAAGAGAAAGGGAGATAGAAGGAGAAACACAAGGACAAAGAAAGATGAAGAAAGACAAGAAGAGTAACAGAAAGAGAAAAAAGAGATAGAGAAAGAGAAGAAAGACAGAAATAGAAATGCAAAAAGATATGGAAAAAGAAAAAAAACATAAAGAAGGTCAAAAAGAAAAAGAAAAAAAACTAAAACTGATAGAGAAATACAAAAGGAGAAAGACAAAAAGAGAAATTAAGGGACAGAAAGGGATGGACAAAACTAAAAAGAGAAATACAGAAATATAACGACAAAAGAGAGATAGACGAATACAAAGAGGAAAGGAATGGGTCAAAGAAATAAAGAACCAGAAAGACCAAAAGAGTTAGAGAAAGATAAAAGCAACAAGAGAAAGGGAGATAGAAGGAAAAACGGAAGGACAAAGAAAGATGAAGGAAGATAAGAAGAGAAACAGAAAGAAAAAAAGAGATAGAGAAGGTCAAAAAGAAAAATAATGTCTATAAGTGATAGAGAAATGCAAACAGTGAAATACAAAAAGAGAAAATAAAGGGCAGAAAGAGATGGGTAAAGTTAAAAAGAGAAAGACAGAAAAGGGGCGACCAAAGAGAGATAGGGAAAGACACAGTGGAAATAAAACGGAAAATCAAATAGAGAACGAGAGAGACCCAAAGAGTTGAAGAAAGAGAAAAACACCAAAAGAAAGATAAAAGGACGAACAGAAGGACAACAAATGATAAGGTAAGACAAGAAGAGAAACAGAAAGACAAAAAGGTAGAGAGAAAGAGAGGAAAAGAAGAAAGATAAAAATATAAATGCAGAAAAAAGAAAGGCAAAGAACGATATATAGAAATGCAAAAAGATATGGAGACAGAAAAAAAGAGATAGAGAATGTCAAAAAGAAAAAGACAGAAATGGTACGACAAAAGAGAGTTAGAGAAAAATAAAAAATAATAAGAGAATGGAAGATAGAAGTAGAAGCAGAAGGACAAAGAAAGATGAAAAAGGCAATAAGAGAAACAGAAAGAAAAAAAACAGAGAAGAGACGAAAGTAAAAAAGACTAAAATAGAAATGCAGAAAAAGAAAGACAAAGAAAGATAATTAGGATTGTAAAAAGATACAGAAAGATAAAAAGAGATAGAGAATGTCAAAAAGAAAAAGAAAATGACTAAAAGTGATAGAGAAATGCACAAAAAGAAAGGCAAAAAGAGAAAATAAAGGACAGAAAGGGATGGACAAAAAGAAAAAGAGAAAGACAGAAATTTAACGACAAAAGAGAGATAGAGAAAGACACAGTGGAAAGGAAAGGGAAAATAAAATAAAGAACGAGAAAGACCCAAAGAGTTAGAGAAAGAGAAAAACATCAAAAGAAAGAAAGATGGAAAAACAAACAGAAGGACAACAAAAGGTTAGGTAAGACAAGAAGAGAAAGAGAAAGAGAAAGACAAAAAGAGATAGAGAAAGATAAAAAGATAGAGAGAAAGAGAAGGAAATAAGAAAGATAAAAATATAAATGTAGAAAAAAGAAAGGCAAAGAACGATATGTAGGAATGCAAAAAGATATGGAGAGAGAAAAAGAAAGATAGAGAAGGTCAAAAAGGAAAAGAAAGTGACTAAAAGTGATAGTGAAATGCAAAAATAGAAAGAGAGAAATGGATCAACAAAAGATAGATAGAAAAGGACAAAGAGGAAAGGAGTGGGTAAAAGAAATAAAGTAAGAGAAAGACTAAAAGAGTTAGATAAGAAGGACAGAAAGGGATGGACAAAACGAAAAAGAGAAAGACAGAAATGGTGCTGCAAAAGAGAGATACAGAAAGATAAAGAGCAAAGGAAACGGAAAATGAAATAGAGAACGAGAAAGACCTAAAGAGTTAGAGAAAGATAAAAAGAAAGAGAGAAAGAGAGGAAAAGAAGAAAGACAAAAATATAAATTCAGAAAGAAGATAGAGAAGATCAAAAAGAAAACGACTAAGAGTGATAAAGAAATGCAAAAAGAGAAAGAGAAAGACAAAGAGGAACGGAAAGGGGAAATGAAATGTATCAAAGAAAAAGACCAAAAGAGGTAGAAGAAGAGAAAAAGAACAACAGAAGAAATGCAAAAGAGAAATAGTAAGACAAAAAGAGGTACAGAAAATAATAAAGAGAGAGAGAAACAGAAACAGAAAAACAAAAAGAAACCAAGGAAGGCAAAAGGAGATAGAAAAACAAGAAGATAAATATTGAAAGAGAAAGAAAAAAAAAGATAGTGACATGCAAAAGGAGATGATGAAGGAAAAATAGCAGTAAAGAAAGTGTGCAAGAAAATCACAAAGATAAAAAGATAAATAGAAAAAAAGAAAAAGAGAAGGAGAGAATGAAAAGCACAAAAAAAGGAAGACAAAGAGAAAGAGAAAAACAACAAGAGGTAGAGAAAGAGAAAGACAAAAAGAAGTAGAAAAAAAGAGAGAAAAAAAGAAATGGAGAACGAGAAAAGGAGATAGTGAAAGAGTATAAGAGATACAGAAAGATGAGTAGGAAGACAAAGAGAGGCAGAGAAAGGCAAAGCGAGATAAAAAAATCAAAAGAGTTAAGGATAAAAAAGATAGAAGACACAAAGAGATGAATGAAGAGAAAAAAAGAGATAGAGGAGTAAAGAAAGGTAGAAGGAAAAAAATAAATAGAGAAAGAGTAAAAGAGAACAAGAAAGACAAAAAGATACGGATACAGAAAGAGGTAGAGAAATGTAAAAAGAGATGGAGAAAGCCAAAAGGAGGTAGAGAAAGAAAATGGAAAGTACAAAAAGAAATAGAGAAGGGCGAAACGAGAAATAAAATTAGTAAAAGAGATAGAGAAAGGGAAGGATTGAATTTTTAATCATTAAAATTGAAATTGGAATCTTCGAAGAGAGAAGTTGGTTTCTTCAATTTTCTGTTCGAGTATCCAACTCATTTCGTTTTCTTGCCTTAACTTGCTACGATAATTCTAATAAACCGAAACTTTAGACTCTTCCACTTTATTGTATTTCTTTTATCGATTTTTCACTTTCTTTGGAAATTAGTTAAGTTACGTAACCAGCAATGAACTTTAGTCCAGGATCTGGGTTAATGAATTACACGAAAAGAGCAATAATTTAATTAAAGAAATTTCGTTGAATAAAAAATAGTTGGATTTCAATGTTCAATTTGAAATTTTTGAGCGTAAGCAAAAAAATTATTTCTCTAAAAAAAGAGATTAATTTTTAACCGAACAATTGAATTTTTTAAACGAAAATATAATTTTTCAACCAAGAATCAATTTTCATTCCAAAGTATAATTTTTGAACGAAAAATGAAATAATTAAATTTTTCCTTCAAAAAATAATTTAAAAAGTTAAATTTGCAACTAAAAATGATAAATTCTGATTTGGATTAAAATTTTATTTAAGTTATGTTTTTAACCCGAAAAGACAAAGTTCAAACCAAATTGTTGAAATTTGTACAAAACATTTTCATTTATAACAAATAAAAAAAATTTTTATAGTTGAACAAAAAAATATTTTTATTTTAAATAGAAAAAATAGTAGAATTTTCAGCCCATAAAGGCGAACTTCCAAATGTGTAGTTCAATTTTTAACCAAAAATTTTATTTTTTCGCCAAAAAAGATTTTCTATCCACGCAACAAATAAAGTTTCAACCAAGTTGTTAAATTTTCAACTACAAATTATAAATTTCGAATAAAAAATGTATAAGTTGTTATTTCAATAGAAAAGTATTTTGATTTCAAATTTATAAAAGTTGAATTTTCAACCCAAAAAGACGAACTTTCAGCCAAATAGTTGAATTTTCTATCAAACATTTTCCTTTGTCACAAAAAAAATTCTACAAAAAGAAATTAATTTTCGAACCGAAAAGAGAAATTCTTTTTTAAAAAATGTTAATTTTAAGCCATAAGAGATTTTTTATTTAAGAGAAAAAAATTGTAACCGAGTCCCTAAATTTTAAAATTAAAAAACTAAAAACAGACAAAGCAAAAAAAAAAAAAATTTTACAAAATTGTACAATCCTTAAATCTTTAACTAAATAGTCGAATTTTTAACCAGGAGTGAAGAAAATAAAGGGAATAGGGGAAGATGTGTCATGCTTTAATTATTAAATAAAATCACTAATTTCAACTTTTTCATGAATTTCAAAAAATTGTTATTTCTTAATTTCGATTTTCCAGTTGAACATACTTCAGGAACTACACTTTTGATTTTTGTAAAGAAATATACAACCAATCAAATAAAAATTTATTTTTTTAATTTTTCAGAAACTTTTTTTTAATTATTAATTTTACATTTTTTTTACAAGCAAAAATTCTGCAGAAAAAAATTCGCTGTATATTTGAAACGCCCTTTGGGATGAAACGTGTACTCGTCGACGAAAAAAATCCATACTTAACGCAACGCCTTTAATCCTGTGGGATTTTTTGCTGACAGGATGGTTCATTTAAATCCTTCTAAAATCCTATAATATTTAATATCTGAAATTTTTTAGCTCCCATGCGACTCGATCATGTACGAATTGAAATAAGAGCCATTTTGAAAAAAATAAATCTGGTTTTAAAACTACCCTTTAAAAAAATGGAAAAATTAATAGGGGCATGAAATCAAGAATATTCGTCTGTAAAGTGCGTTTTAGTCGCAATATTATGGCACTAATAATTTCCAAATTAGAGTGAAAAATGTTTGGAAAAAATTTAAACGAATAAGTTGCAAGCAGTATTCTATAAACACCTTTCATTTTTTCACTGAACGGCGTTGACCCTGAAAACTTTTCAAAAAAGTTGCGAGTTTTACTTTTTAAAATCCATATTCTTATAGGAAATTTAATTGGTAAAAATTAATTAAGTTAATTAATTAATTCAGAGAGCCTCGGTGGCTCAGTGGTTAGACGCTCGGACTTCACCTCAGAGGTCCGGGGTTCGATCCCTGAGCCGG
>JAAAKG020029759.1:0-11612 GCA_010014905.2 Druon quercuslanigerum
GAATTCACATTTTTTACTGAAAAATTAAACTATTTGGTTAAAAGTTAAACTCATTAATCAGCATTTTTTTTAGGATTCATAATTTTAATTAAAAATTGATCTCCGGTTGAACTATTCCAGTATAAAATTTAACTATTTTGCTAAAAATCCGCTTTTTTGTTTTGTTGAGAATTATATTTTTAACAGGAAATTTTACTGTTTTAGTTTTTGTTGAAAATTGATATTTTTTACTTAGAATGAAAATATTTCTTTGAACATTTATGTACTTTGTGAAAAATCAGCCTTTTTTTGTAGAAAATTATTCTTTATTGTTGAAAATTCATCAGTTTGGTTCAAAATTAATTTCTTTAACTGTAAATTTAACTATTCAATTTTTTATTGAAAATTGATCTTCTCTAGTTCAAAATCCAACAATATGGATGGAAATTTTTCTTCTTTAAATTGAAAATTGATCTTCTCTAGTTCAAAATTTAATAGTTTGAAAAAAAATTTGTCTTTTTCATTAAAAATTCAACTATTTTTTTGAAATGAATATGTTTAAGAAAAAAGATTGATTCTTTTTGTTGAGAATTAACTTTTTCTTTGATGGCTTCTTGTTTAAAAAATCTACTCTTTGGTTAAAAATTCAAATATTCCAGGTAAATATTTATTATTTTATTATTTATTATTTGGCTGAAAAATGATCTGTTTGATTGAAAACTTGTTTTTTGGTTGACTTTTTTTAAAATCTTTTTTCCTGCAAATTTTGAATATTCCATACTTTTAGTTAAAAATTCATATGTTTGACTTGAATTTTAATTAATCAATTTTTGGTTGAAAAATTATCCTTTTTTAGTTAAGAATTCTTTTTTTTTTGAGAAAGTAGTCTGCTTGGTTAAAAAATTAATAATTTTTGACAAAAATTCAATTATTCTATTTAAAGATTTATAATTTCTAAAAAAATTCATCTTTCTGGTTGAAAATTCAACTGTTCTAGTTAAATATTCAAATTTTATTCGAAAGTTCATAACTTTGCTTGAAAATATAACTATTTTTTTCGAGTTATTTTTTTTTGCTACATGTAATTTTTTAATTAAAAACTTAGATATTCTAGTAGAAAATTTAACTATTTTGCTGTAAATCCGTTTTTCTTTTTTCGTTAATAATGAGATTTTTAACATAAAATTTAGCCATTCGATTTTGAGTTGAAAATGTGTTTTTCAGATGAGAGTTCAATTATGCGGTTAAAAAATGATATTTTTTATTTAGAATTTAAATAAGTTGTTTAAAAATTTATTTTTCGTGTGAAAAATTCGCCTTTTTGTAAAAGATTAATCTGTACGGTTCAAAATTCGTCTTTTTCGCTTAAAATTCAGCTGATTAAATTGTAGATTCATTTTTTTAGTTGAAAATTTATGACTGCATGGAAATTAATTCCTTCAACTGAAAATTTGGATTTCAATTTTTGGCCGAAAAGTGTTCTTTTCTTCAATTTTTTTGGTAGAAAATTGTCTTTTTCTTTGCAAGCTAATCATCTTGTTTAAAAGTGCAAATATTCCAGTTAAATATTTATCATTTTAGTGCAAAATTAATTTTTTAGGTTGGAAATAAAATTATTTGGTTGAAAGTTAATATTGTGTATTGGTTAGGATTTATCGTTTTAACTAAAAATAATTTCTTTGGTTGAAAAATGAGCTATTTGATTGAAAATTTGTTTTTTGGTTGTATTTTTTTAATTATTTTTTTCTGCAAATATAACTATTATTGTGGTTGAATATTCCATAATTTTAGTTAAAAATTCTTATGTTTGACTAAAAATTTAATTATTCAATTTTTAATTGAAAAATGATCCCTTTGTAGTAAAAATTCTTTTTTCTTTGAAGAAAGTAATCTGCTTAATTGAAAATTAATCATTCTTACTAAAAATTAAATTATTCTAGTTAAAATTCATAATTTCAGTTAAAAATTCATCTTTCTGATTGAAAATGTAACTATTCAAGTTAAATGTTTTACAATTTTGAAAGTCAATTATTGGTATAAAATTGTTAGAAATAAAATTACTTGGTTGAAAGTTAAACTCTTTTGTTAAAAAATCATTTCTCTGGTTGAAATATGAACTATTTATTAAAAAATTCTTTTTTCTTTAGATGAAAAGGAATTTTCAGCCAAAAATTGAACTCTTTTGTTGAAAATTTGTTTCTTTTTTTTTTAAATTATTATTTATTTAAACTGAAAATGTAATTATTATTCTAGTTCAATATTCCATAATGCTAATTAAAAACTTATCTCTCTGGTTGAATATTTATTTTCTGATTAAAAATTTAATTATTCAATTTTTTGTTTGAAAAAATGATATATTTTAGTTGAAAATTTATTTTTTTAGGTTGAACGTAATTTTTTAAACTAAGAATTTAATTATTTAAGTTTTAAATAACAATTTATCTTTCTAGTAAATATTAGTAAATATCTAGTAAAAACGATTTTATATTTTGAAAAATTAATTTTAAGAAAAGATTTAAAACTATTTCAAAGATTTCTAAAATGGTCAAAAAATAATCTGGAAGATTTAAAGGAAATTTATTTAATTTTCCAGGATTTATTCAAAGATTTAGAAAAAATTCAAATCATTTTAAGACATATTTGTAAGTTTTGAAAAATATTTTAATAATTAAACATTTAAAAATATTCCAAAAAATATAATACTTAATGTAAATTTTTTAAGATTTTGGAAAAAGAATCTTTTTAAGCGGTTTAAAAGGTCTTAAGATAATAAAAAAATATTCGTAAGGTTTTTGGGAAAATTTTTTATGATTTTTTTATTTTCAAGCATTAACTTTAAAAGATTATTAAAAAATATTTTAAAACAAAAAAAATTTCGATGAATAAATTCTAATTGAGCAGTTATTAATTTAGAACAAATTCGAGTAAATTGAAAGAATATTTAAAATTTGTTAATAGTTTAAAAAATAATTAAAAATTTAAAAATACTATTCCAAAAAATTTTAAACAGAATCCAGATTTTTAAAGATTGTAAAAAATTTATGATTCCAAGCAAAATTAATTTTTACAGAATATTCAAAACTATTTGAGAATATTTCCAAAATATTTACACACAAAAATCTGGAAAGGTTTTTAGGCAATTTTTTTTAATTTGGCAAGATTTATTCAAAGTTTTAGGAAAAATTCGAATCATTTTAGGATATATCTAGAATTTTTGAAATAATTTTAAAAATAATTAAGAATTTGAAAACGTTCATCAAAATTATAAAGAAAATTTAAATTTTTTATTGTTTTTAAACAAAATTTTGACGCTTTTTATGGTTTTTGAATGGTTTTAAAATAAAAATGAAATATTCTTAGGCTTCCTGCGAAAATTAAAAATTCTTTTTACTTTGAAAAATTAATTTTAACATAATTGAACAATTATGAGTTTAGAAAACATTTGAGTAATTTTGAAAGATATTTTGAAATTTTGAAGCGAGTCAAAATAAATTAATAGATTGAAAAAATGTTTAAACATCTGGATTTTCGAAGATTTTGAAAAGATAATTATAAATAATAATAATAAAATATTATTATAATAAAAATATTACTTATATATTCGAAAAAAAATCGGAAAGATATTGTGAAATTTTCAAATAATTTGAAAACATTGAAATTGAAAATTATTTGAAAACAATGAAATTGAAAATTATTTTTTATTTTGAAAAATTACTTACTCAAGAACATCTCAAAATATTTCCAAAATATTCCAAAAATATTCTGGAGGATTTCTAGGCAACTTTCTAAATTTTTCAGCATTTAATTAAGTTTTAGGAAAAATTTAAATCATTTTTAGAGATATTGAAAAGTCTTGAAATAATTTCCAAAATAATGTTAAAAATTCCAGAAATTTAAAAAAAACCTGTAGATCTTTGAAGATTTCGAAATAAGATTTTGGAACTTTTTAAGAATTCTGAAACGTTTCAAAAGGATAAAAAGATTTTTCTATTATTCACATGAACATTTAAAAATGTTAAGATTTTCAAAATTGTCAGAATAGGATCTGAAGGGTTTTGATAGATTTTAAGGTTTTGTTTAAATTTTTTATGGTTTTTAGAAAATTTGAAGAAAAATTCGAATTATTTTAATATAAATTACAAATTTCTAAATAATTGCAATAATAAATTAAACATTTTAAACGAAATATAGTAGATTTTTGAGGATTCTGGAATCAAAAAATTTTGATTTAAACAAAAATTAAATCATTCAATTTTTAATGTTTCTAACTAAAAATAGTTTAAAATATTATAAGTTCAAAAATTTAAAGTGATTGATTCAGTCTTCAATTTAAATAATTAAAAGTGATATCGTAAATTGATCTTTTTGAATTTTAAATTTTTCAATTTGAAAGTATTGAAAACTTTCATTTAAACGTGCAAATTATTAAGCATTTTAATTAAACATTTCTGAATAAAAAATTTTTTTCAGGCTAAATATTTAAAGTTTCAAATTCAAAAGATTTCAGCTCTAAGAGCTTTACTTTGCAGTTCAGTTTTGACTGATTTAAAAGAAAAAATTTTCAGCTTTGAGTTAAAAAATTTTTAGTTTCAATTACCATGAATAATTTTTGCGGACCGGAAAATGTATGGGATTCAATTTGTTTGTTTAAAGCGGCCACCCTGAATGCGTCTAATTTAAAAAAATAAAATATATTTTTAATCTAGTTTAAATTCAAATGAAATTAAATTGATTCTGGACAATTTTCTTACGTTTAATATTTTTTTTATCCAGAGACGGTATGTCTGCGATTTCGAGAATTGTGATAAGGCATACACAAATATTTCCTATCTAAAGAGACACAAACTGACCCACAATGAAGTGAAAGAAACTTTTCCGTAAGTCCAATCCTGAAATTTAATTTTAGAAATAATATAAAAAAGTAGATTTATTATATTATCTTTGCAGGCGCGGACTCGCGCCACTATTGGCACTTTTTTAAAATATTAATATTTAATATTGATGATATTTTGAAAAAAATGGCACTAGTGTTACTATTTTTCTCTTTGCCTTTATATATAATTTCACACTTTTTACTCTTTGGCTTTTTAAATAACAGATCGGCTATATAAAAAATCCAAATTTCAAACTTTTTAAGATTTCAAGGAATTACAATTTTTTATGAGATATTTAAAAGTTTCGAAGTAATTTAAAATGATTTTTGAAGAATTAAACAATTTTAAAAAATATTTCAAGGCATTTGGAAATATTTTAGGGGGGATTCATAGGTTTTTAAAAGAAATAAAAAAATTCCATATGATTATAAGGAATTGTAATGATTATTAAGGATTTCACCAGATTTAAGGAATTTTATCAATTTTAAGGGGTTTAAAATTATATAAAAAAATTTAGGGTTTTTTAAAAAATTCCAAGAAATTTTATGAACTTTTCGAGATTCGTAGGATTATAAAAAATGTCGAGAGATTTAAAATTTCCTGAGAAATTGGAAAGATTTAGTAAGATTTTGAAAAATTTTATGGTATTTACAAAATTCTAAAAGAATTGAACGAGATTTCAGAAATTAATAAAAATCAGAGGATTTTTAAAAACGTAGTCTGTTTTTTAAATGAAATATTTCACAAAATTCCGTGAGATTCAGAGATTCTTCGAATTATATAAAATTACAAGAGATTAAAAAATTTGTAAAGAATTTTAAAGGATTTCTGAAGATTTCAGAAGATTAAAAAAAGTTTAGACTATTATAAGGAATTTTTACTCTTAATTATTTTAGAAGCATTTTCAAGAGCTTTAAAAAATTGCAGAGGAGAGTAAAGGATTTAAAATATTTTTGATTATTTTAAAAAATTACAAAGAAATTTTTTAATGGATTTCAAACAATTTTTCACCAGACATGAACGATTTTGTAGGGTTTGGAAAATGTGAAGAGATTTTCAAATATTTTTTACAATTCATTTTTAATTCGCCCTGAATTCTTATCAATTTAAACTAAATCCTTTAAATTTTTTTGAATTCTTGTAAGTTTTCACTCAATTCTACCAAATTCTATTAATTTTTACATCTTTTTGAATTGTTTTCAATTTCCTTGATTGCTTTTTAAATTCAGGCTGATTTTTAATGAATTTCATCTAATTCTTCTCATTTTTATCAAATTTCTTTAAATTCACTCAAAATTTATTGTAATCAATGAAACTTTTTTCGATTATCAAAATTGTTCTAATTCATTCGAATTCTTTTCAATTTATCGTGAATTATTTGGTAATCATTATTCACTTTTTTGTTGAAAATTAGTAGAGTATCAAAGAATTGAAGATTTGATATTTTTCTTGGAATTCACCCTGAATTCTTTTAAATTCTTTGGAATTCTCTTGAATTTTTTTAATTTACTTGACTCCTTCTAAATTGACTCGCTTGTACTTAATCAGTGAATTTTTAAAAGTTTTTTTTTTAATTGATCCTAAAGTTTATTAACTTCGCCTTGAATTCTTAGGCTTTTTAACTAATTCTTTAAAATCCCTTGAATTTTTCTAATGTAAGCTCATTTCAAAGTTACTTTAAATTAGGATTTTTTCAAATTGTTTAAAATTTATTTGATTTTTTTAATTCACCTTCAATGTTTATAAATTTCATTGAATTTTTCTCTTTAATCTTAAATTCCTTTGAATTCCATCCACTTTTACGGAAATCAATTAATTTTTTTTTAATTTTTTAAACATATTTCCCCAATGATTTTAATTCTTTTGTACGTAAATTAAATTGTTCCGAAATCTTTTGAATTTATCCTGAATTGGTTACCCATTGAGTTACATTAATTTTTAAGACATTTAACCATTTTTAAGGAATTTAAAATGATTTTTTAAATTACAAAGAACTTTCCAATATTTGAGGAATTCCTAAAATTTGAAAATAAATTTAAAGTTTTTATAGGAGATTAAAGAGATATTAAAATATTCTAAATATTTTTTAAAATGTAGTGTATTTTAAATCAAATATTCTGATCAACAAATTTTTTAATAGATGCATTTAAAAAAATGCAATGATTCCATAAGATTATAAGGAGTTATAGGGATTCTTATAATGATTTAAAACCAAATCAATCCTTTCTTCGACCGACGATATTTATGAATTTTGAATCCTAGATTTTTTCGTATGTCTTACGGTCCACATAAATTAAAATAAAATTGAGCCAAAATCCATTTTCTAATTCAAAATTTATTTAATTAAAAACTCTCTCAATCCTTAACGTTTCGGTACAATACGTACCTTTTCGAAAGGTTTTAACCTAAATAATTTTTTACAAACAGTAATATTAAGAAGAATTACAATGATAAATAATTACGTAAGATGATATAAATGATAAATTTACCTGAGTTGTCGAAGTTTGAATTAATCAAAAACATCAGATTAATTTCGTAGAGTAAACTACAAAATAAAAATAAGATTTACAATAACAGTAATAATTAAAAAAACATATAAAGTGATATTTACAACGACGTATTATTGAATCTATTTTTGTAAACAAATTTCGAAAGATTTCAGTTAATTTTTACACTAAAATTCTAAATATTACTAAACTTTATTTAAGCATTATAAAATAATGTCCTTTTGTTTAGTCAGTTATTATTTCTAAATTGTCAATTTCTGATCGTCCGATAAAGATTTCTTTTTAATTTTTTTTTCAATGTAGGTATTAATATATTAAAAGACTCATTTACTTTTTTGAGACTTTATTGACAACCGGTGTTTATTGTTTTTTAATATTTGACTTTTGAAAAAAAATTTGACTGATAAATTTCCAATGACATGGGTTTTTATTTTTGTTTACTCTACGACATTAATCTGATGTTTTTGATTAATTCAAACTTCGATAACTCAGGAAAAATTATAATATATATTATGTTACGTAATTATTTATCATGATTCTTCTTCTTAAAATTACTAATTGTAAAAATATAATTATTCAGGTTAAAACCTTTTGAAAAAACGAAACGTTAAAGATTGAGAGAGGAGTTTTGATAAAATAAATTTTAATTTAAAAAATAGTTTTAGGCTCAATTTTATTTTAAGTTATTTGGACCGTCATAGGGATTACCTCGTATTCTAAAAGATTCAAAGGAATTTAAAAAGATTTCGCCAGATTTAAGAGATACAAAATTTCAAAAATATTTTGAATTAATTTAGTATATTGAATTTTGAATAAGGTATTCAAGAGTTTAAAAAATTTATAAGGAAATTAAAATGATGTCGTAAAACTTCAGGAGGTTTAAAATATTTTGAAAAAATTTCAATAAAAATAAAAGGTTCCATAATAATGTAAAGATTTATAGGGATTTCTAAATAAGACGAAGGATCTAAAAGATTAAAATATTTCTAAGAATTAAATATATTTTAAACAAAAGTTTTTTAAAAATGTCATACAATTGAAAGAGGTTCGTAGGATTAATGAAAATCTCAAGAGTTAAAAAATTTTTAAGGGCTTACAAAGGATTTCATAATATTTCAAAGGATTTTATAAAGTTATCGAGGATATTTAAAATACTTAGGATTTCGCCAAGTTTATAGGGCTCATAGGATTCATAGGATTTCCAAAGAAATTATACGACTAAAATTCACTTTTACGGATTTTAATGGATTTAAAATATTTCAATGAATTTAAAGATTGTCGTGTTTTCTAGGAAAGACAAAGAATCTCAATAGATTTTTGGGGCTTCTTAAAAGATTTCAAAGCTTTTAGGCCATTTTCATTTTCCAAAATGCGAAATATTTAAAAAATTACATGACACTATTTTAAATTTCTCAAGTGAGTCCGAGGCCTGTACTTGAAGTTTGGAACGCTTCTAATTTAATTTGCAGAATTCCTAAAAATAAAACCAAGAATCCAACGAACAAATATGGACGACCGCCATAATGTGCCAAATAAAATTTGGAAAGGGTAACAATTTTTTCCTACAAAAGGAAATACAAAATTATCCCTTTTGGTAGAAAATAAAAAAGACGAAAGAGGAAAGAAAAATGAGAAAGCAACCAACCAAATCTCTTTCCTTCTCTTTTTAATTTCTTTCGTATTTTTTATAATTATTCCTATTATTATCAAATCACAATAAAAAAAGTTTGTAAAAATAAATCATCATGGCAAACAAAATAAAATAAAAAATAGTTGAAGAGGCAGGAACAGCAGGAACATTTCTCACCCAGCATTAGCGCAGAATTTAATATTATTATGAAATTTGTTTATCTAATTACATTAACCATACATGAGTATTAATTTTAATTTAAAAAAAGTTAGCAATAATTAAAATTGTAGGGCTAGTAAAAAAGTGCATTATAATATTATTATTTTATAAAAAAAAAACAATTGAATTTAATCAAACGAGAGGAATCTTCAACAAAAAAACATTGATTTTTCGCTACTCAACTGTTGCATTTTTAACCACCAAAAAGATTAAATTTATATCAATAGATAAATTTCTATCGAAAGATGAATTTTTAACAAACAAAAAAAAAGATTTCAGTTAAATTCTTCGCACCAAAATATGATGTTTCAACAAAAAATTTGATTTAAAACCAAATAGTTGAATTTTATACAAAACTAAATGAATTATCAAACTAAAAAGACGAAATTTCAACAAATCACGTTCAATTTTCAATAAAAAAAGGATAACTTATTCACAAAATGTTAATTTTAAATCAAGTAGTTGAATTTTTAACAAAAAAAATTAGTATTCAATAAACACTAGTTGAATTCAAACAAAAAGATAAAATTCTAACAAGACAGTTTAATTTTCTACGAAAAAAGATGGCATTTAACAAAATAATAATTGAATTTTCAACCAAATAGTAGACTTTTCATTTAAAAATGATTCTAAGAGTACAATAATACTATTTGGAAATTTTTAAAGCCGTGAATGCATAACCAAAAAGGACGAATTTTCTATTCATCATATCTTAATTTTTGACAAAAAGATGTTTTTAATAAAATATTCGAATTTTCAACTCGCAAAGATGAACTTTCGACAAAAAATTTAATTAATAAATAGGCAAAATGTCTTTGCTACCGAAAAAAAAATTCCATTCAAAAGAACGAGTGGTTTTTTAACAAAATAATTGAACTTTCAATTTAAAAAGATGAACTTTTAACCAAATGTTTGAATTTGCCGAAAAAAAAAGAATAAACTTTAAGCAAAAAGCAAAAAGTTTAAATTTCAAGCCAAAAAAGATGAATCCTCGTTGCAGAAAGTTTAATTTTCAACAAAAAGATGAATTTTAAGAAAATACTTCAATTTTCCACAAAATAATTAAATTTTGAACACAATAGTTAAATTTGGATGTATTTCAATCCAAAAAGATAAAATTTATAACAAACCAAAAAAAAATTTAACCAAAGTCGAATTTTGAAAAATGGATATTTTACTGAAGAAAGAAATAAAACTTTATCTTAATTGTTTAATCTTCATTTTTAGCTAATAACATGAAATTTAAAACCAGGACAAATATCTTTTTTGCTAAAAAATGAGCATTTTTGGCTAAGTAGTTAAATTTTCAAGCAAAGACATAAATAAGCATTTAAATAAAAATTAAATTTTTAACAGTGTAGTTAAACTTTTACCCAAGTAGTTAAATTATCAATTATAAAAGTTTAATTTTTAACAAAATAGTTCATCTTTCAGCCAAAGAGATGAATTTTCAAATAAAAAAGATAAATTTTTTAAAAATAGCTGAATTTTCGGTTATAAAAGATTTCAGTTGACCTTTCAAGATCAAAATATGAATTTTTTAACAAAAAATAAATGTCTACAAAACAAAATCAATTTTTAATCCTTAAAGACGAATTTTTTTAGCCAAAAATTGTCGAAGAAAGATGAAATTTATTCTAAAACAAAAGAAGTTTTAATAAAAAGCGATACATTTTTTAAAAATTTGAACTTTCACACAGAAAAGATTCAGTCGTTTTTCAACACCAAAATATGGATATTAAACTAAAAGTACATTTTTCTATGAAATAGTTCAATTTTAACAAAACAGTACGAATTTTTGAAAAAAGATGTTAGACTGAAACTAAAATCCAAAAAGTTGAACTTTAAATCTAAAAAGATTACTCTTTTTCGAAAAAGTTGAACTTTTAACAAAAAAATTAATTTTTAAATAAGAAAGATGAATTTTAAATTCAAAAGAACGAATTTTTTTAAACAATCTAACGTTCGTTAAGAAAGATAATTTTTCACTGCCACTGGCATTTGTTCACTGCCAAAAAATATAAATCTTCAATCCAAAAGGACGAATGTTCTATTCAAAACAGTTGAATGTTTGACGAAAAAAAGATTAATTTTAACAAAAAGTTCATTTTTAAATAAGAAAGATGCATTTTCAATCCAAACGGTAAAAAATGAACTGTTATTATTATTTAACACGAGGTATTCTACCGAAACTTATAATTTTTAAAAAATAATAATTTTTTAAATTACCTGTTTTACTAAATTTTATCAACGCTTCATAACCTTTTTTATTTAATTTTGAACCCTGATTTTTTTATATTTTTAACATGGGATCTATTATAAATAAAAATAAACTTTATGTATTTTTTACTATAAAAGATGATTATTTAACAAAATACATGAATTTCCAACAAAATAATTAAA
>JAAAKG020029770.1:0-19689 GCA_010014905.2 Druon quercuslanigerum
TATTAATAAAAAGCTAATTATTAAAATACAAAATTATAATTCTTTACGGCAATTGCTTGTCCTAATTCCTAGTCACGAAATTCGCATTTTTATCTTAGAATTGTAATTCTTTTAGAAATTCCTTGTTCCAAACTAAAAATTCTAATTTATTGCGGAAATTCTCTGTCCCAAACTGATAATTATCATTCTTTACTAAAATTCCCCGTCCAAAGCTCTAAATCATAATTCTTTGCGGAATTTTTATTTTCCCAATTGCAATTCAGAATGACTTTTATTTTCAGAAAAGCGCCATAAAAAATTAACTATTCGAAGAAAAAATCATAAATCTTTACGAAATTCCCATTTTTATCTTAGAATTGTAATTCTTTTAGAAAATTCGCTGTCCCAAAGTCAAAATTCTAATTCTTTGCGAAAAATTATACTTTTTTACGTAATTCCCGATTTTAAAGTAAAAATTATAATTATTAATGGGAATTCCTTGTCCCAATTCCACGTCCAAATTAGTTTAATTTTCAGAAATTCCCCATGAAAAATTGCCTTTTCCAAGAATTGTAATTCTTTTAGAAAATTCCTTGTTCCAAAGTCAAAATTCTTATTTTTTGCGACAATTGCCTATCCTAAAAACAAAATTATAATTATTTACGAATTTTCCTGTACCAAACTCTAACTCATAATTATTTACGGAAACTCCCTGTTTCCAGTCACAATTACTTTAATTAAAAAAAATTCCCTGTCAAAAATTACCTTTTCCAAAAAAAGTTAAAAAAAAATTATAATTCTTAACTGAAATTCCCCGTACCAAACTCTAAATCATAATTATTTGCGAAAACTCCCTGTTTCAAGTCAAAATTACTTTAATTTTCAAAAATTCCCCATAAAAAATTGCTTTTTCTAAGACAAAATTATAATTCTTTACGAAATTTCCAGCTTTATCTTAGAATTGTAATTCTTTTAGAAAATTCCTTGGACAAAAATAAAACTTATAATTTATTGTGGAAATTCCCTATCTCAAACTGAAAATTAGAATTTTTTACTTAAATTCCTCGTCCTAAACTTTAAATCATAATTATTTACTGGAAATCCCTGTTTTCAATCATAATTATTTTAATTTTTCAAAAACTCCCCATAAAAAATTACCTTTTCCAAGACAAAATTATAATTTTTTACGAAATTCTCTGTTCCAAAGTCAAAATTATAAAAAAATTATAATTCTTTACTAAAATTCCCCGTACCAAACTCTAACTCATAATTCTTTACGAAAAATCCCTGTTTCGAGTCAAAATTACTTAAATTTTCCAAAATTCCCCATAAAAAATTACCTATTTCACGAAAAAATTATAATTCTTTACGAAATTTCCATATATACCAATTTCCCAAAGTCAAAATTCTTATTTTTGGCGATAATTGCCTGTCCTAAAAACAAAATTATAATTGTTTACGAATTTCCCTATTCCAAAGTAAAAATTATAATTCTTTACGGGAATTTCCTGTCCCAATTCCAAGTTGCAATTACTTAAATTTCCAAAAATTTCCCATAAAAAATTACCTGTTTCAAGACAACATTTTAATTCTTTACTTAATTCCCTGTTGCAAAGTAAAAATTATTTTAAAAAATTATAATTCTTTACTAAAATTCCCCGTACCAAACTCTAAATCATAATTCTTTACGAAAACTCCCAGTTTCAAGTAACAATTACTTTAATTTAAAAAAAATCCCTGTCAAAAATTACCTTTTCCAAAACAAAATTATAAAAAAATTATAATTTTTTACTAAAATTCCTCGTACCAAACTCTAAATCATAATTATTTACGAAAACTCCCTGTTTCAAGTCAAAATTACTTTAATTTTCAAAAACTCCCTGTCAAAAATTACCTTTTCCAAAACAGAATTATAATTATTTACAAAATTCCCTATTCCAATTTAAAAATTTTAATTTATTGCGGGAACTCCCTATCCAAATTCCATGTCCAAATTAGTTTAATTTTCTGAAATTTCCCATGAAAAATTACCTTTTCCAAGACAAAATTATAATTTTTTACGAACTTCTCTGTTCCAAAGTCAAAATTATAAAAAAATTATTATCAATTTCTGATTCAAGTAAAAATTACTTAAATTTTCAAAAATTCCCAGTTTCATCTTAGAAATAGAATTCTGTTAGAAAACTCGCTGTCCCAAAGTCAACATTCTTATTTTTTGCGGGAATTCCCTGTCTCAGTTCTACGTCCAAATTAGTTCAATTTGCAGAAATTCCCCATGAAAAATTGCCTTTTCCAACACAAAATTATATTTTTTTACGAAATTTCCATTTTTATCTTAGAATTTTAATTCTTTTAGAAAATTCCCTGTTCCAAAGTAAAAATTATTTAAAAAATTAGAATTCTTTAATAAAATTCCCCGTACCAAACTCTAAATCATTATTCTTTACAAAAAATCCCTGTTTCAAGTCAAAATTACTTTAATTTAAAAAAATTCCCTGTCAAAAAATACCTTTCTAAGACAAAATTATAATTCTTTGCAGAAATTACCAGGTCTGCCTGAAAAGTATGATTTCTATAGGAGAATTTCCTTTCCCAATTATCAAAATTATATATTTTTTACTAACATTTTTGCTGCCTGGAATCTAAAATTATAATTTGTTACCAAAATTCTCTGTTTCAAAGCAAAAATGATCATTCTTTTCAGAATTTTCCTGTCCTAAACTCAAAATTACAGTTCTTTACTGAAAATTCCGTTTCAAGTCCGGATTATTGCAATTCTTTTCGTAACATTTTATTTTTATTTGTTTATTTATTCCCTGTCCCAACTCAAAATCAGAGTAAAAAAAATATTTAGAAAGTTAACAATAACCATTGTTATAAACAATTATTTTTAAAAAATACTAAAATTGCTCATTTTTTCTGGTTTTAATTTCCTGTTGTCGCCAGAATTGTTATAGATATTCCTAAAAATAACGATAAAAATGTGCATTTCTTCCGACTGTGCATCATTGAAAATTGAGATAAAAAAGAGGAAACGTGCAATTCTTGAAAACTTACATAGAAAATTTTCCTTAAAGGGGGTGGGCAAGTAGAAAAAGGAAAAAATGTGTATGTAATCAGTAAGGTCATATAAATAAAATAAATAGTGTCCAAGGGTCCAGCACAGAGAATATTGTCAAAATATCAATAAAAATTTGGTGACAGTGTGTGAAATAATATAAACAGATGGTGGAGGTGCAGGTATTCATTCATGGAATATGACAGCCAGTTTTAAATTAAAATGAAAATTAAATTTACCGAGAAAAAAAATATTTTTCTAAATGTGCAAAATTTGTTACAAGTAAATGCAAGCTTACATGATTCATCCGTTGCTGAATCCGCTTGAAGCATAATAACAAAACATGTTACTATTTAAAGATATATTATATGCAGGAAAATTAAAAAAAAACATTAATTTCTGTAGAATATTCAAAATTAGATTATATCTAAAAGAAATAGATATCACCACTTAGCCTGTTATAAAAATCAAATTTATAAATGATTTAAGAAGTAAAAATTAAATTTCAATTTTAAAATCGTAATCAGGGTGGCCGCAAAACTTCATTTTCAAAATCCCCTTACTTTTTCCTTAATAATTTTTCATTTTCCCGGATCATTTATATTTAAAGACCATTAACCATTTAAAGACCATTTTTAATAGAGAATTTTTTATAAATGGAATAAAGCCAGTTTAAATTTAAATTAAGACTGTGCTCATAATTAATTGTTCTTTTGAATTTAAAATAATTCGGGATAAATTTTGTAAGTCAGAAAAATGTAGGAAAATTTAAAAGAATTTGATGAAAAAACTAACAAAAAAACTTTATATTCAAATGAATTGCAAAAAATATTTTTAAATCTCTTAAAATTAAGCCTGGCAAATTAAAAACTTATAAAATCCCTGGGAATCTTTTTAAATATCCTATAACTTTATAGGTCTTATAAAATTGTTATATTTATTTTTTTCAATATCCTAAAATATTTAAAATACTTTAAAGTCCCTTTAAATTACTGAAATAAATAACAAATTTCTTAAAGTCCTTTAAAATATCCTGAAATATTTCAAGTCCTTGAAAATCCCTTCAAATATCCAATATCTAAATTTGAAATCCTTTGGAACCAATTCCTCAGAATCTTTAAAAAATATTCTAAAATCTTTCAAACCATCTAGAATCAATCCAAAAGATTTTAAACATTTTAGGTGTTTTTATCAATTCCCAGGAATTTCAAAGAGCTTTAAAAAGTTTCAAAGCATTTGAAATTTTTTAGTTTTTTTTTTATTCCATGGAATTTTCAAAAGCTTAAAAAAATGTCGATGTATTTTAAAATATTCCAAGTAATTTTTAATCGATTGCAATAATTTAATATGATTTTAAATGTTTTAAAATATTCTAAAAATGATTGGAAATATTTTAAGGAATTTTAAGAATCCGATGGATTTTTAAGTGATTTTAATAATTCGAAGGGATTTTGAAGGATTTTAATCTTAAAAACTATTTGGAATCATTGCAAATGATTAAAAAATTTTAAAAATACTCTTAAGATATTTTAATGTCCCTTCGAACTATTGAAATCAATTAAAAATTCCTCGGAGTCCGATTCCTTAAAATATTTCCAGTAATTTAAAATCTTTGAAAACTTTTTAGAACCCTTAAATCGCATTGGAATCATTTCAAAAGCCCTAAAATATTTTAAAACATTTTAAATGATTTAAAATTACTGACATTGATTGAAAAATCCTTGGAATATTTTAAAATGCGATTGCAATTTTTTAAAGCTATTGGAAATTCCATGGAATTAAAAAAAGCTCAAATATTTCAAATCCTTGAAAATGCCTTAAAACATTTATAAACATTTTAAATCACACTAAATTTTTGAAATAGATTGAAAATTCCTTAGAATATTTTTAAATACTCGAAAATATTTCAAGTCCTCATAAATTTTTTGAAACCCATTGAAATTTTTTAAAGTTGTTGGAAATTCCATGGAATTAAAAAAAACTCTAAAATATGTCAAATCTTTTGTAAACCCTTTAACATTTTTTTAAGTTCTTGAAAGTTCCTGGGAATTTAAAAAAATCTATTTAAAAAACGCTTAAGTATGAGTTTTTTAGCCTCTTGAAAATCCCCTTGAATTTTTAAAAATACTCTAAAATCTGTAAAATAATTGACATTCCACGAACTTATTACACTCACTTAAAAATTTCAGGAAATCTTTTAAAATACCCCAAAACCCATAAAGTCCCATCCGGACAAATTTTCAACATTTTTTTCAATCGCTCCATACACTATCAAAGCGGTCCTAAAAAGTTTTTAAATTCTTTAAAATTCCTGGGAATTAAAAAAAATGCAATTAAATTTTTATTTTTTTTATCGCTTCAATTTATTTAAGTAAATTTATTGAAAGTTCTTGAAAATTCCTGAGAGTTTTTAAAAAAAGCCTGAAATCTGTAAAATTGTTTGAAATCTTTCTAGACTGAGATCAATTGGAAATTCCTTGGAATCTTTTAAAATAGGCAAAAATATTTTAAATCCTTTGTAATCCCTTGAAACTTTTTTAATTATTTTAAAATTCTTGGAAATTAAAAAAGGCAATGAATTTTTTTTTGAATTGCTTTAATTTATTTAAATAAACTTATTGAAAGTTCTTGAAAATTCCTGGGAATTTTTAAAAATGCTTTAAAATAGTTTTAAAAAGTTGGAATCACTTCAAATTATTAAAATCTATTTAAAATATCTTAAAATCATTCAAATCCTTTTAAAACAGCTAGAAACTTTTTAAGGCTCTTGAAAAATCCTGGAAATTTTTTAAAATAGCCTGAAATCTGTAAAATTGTTTGAAATCTTTACAGACTTACATTAACTGCAAATTCCTTGGAATATTTTAAAATACCCTAAAATAATTCAAATCCTTTAAAATCTCTTTAAACTTTTTAAAGTTCTTTAAAATTTGTGGGAATTAAAAAAAATGCAATTAAATTTTTATTCGTTTTCAATTGCTTTTATATATTTAAATAAATTTATTTAAAGTTCTTGAAAATTCGTGTGAATTTTTAAAAATGCGTTAAAATCGCTCAAAAAGTTTGGACTCACTTCAAATTATTGAGATCTATTTAAAATAACCTAAAATATTTAAAATCCTTTGTATTCCCCTTAAACTTTTTAGAGTTCATAAAAATTCCTGGGAATTGAAAAAAAATACAATAAAATTTTTTTAATCACTTCAATTTATTTAAATAAATTTATTACAAGTTCTTGAAAATTCCTGGGAATTTTTAAAAATGCCTGAAAATCTTTTTAAACATTTTAACTCATTTCAAATTATTGAAAACTATTTAAAATACTCTAAAATAATTCAAATCCTTTTAAAATCCCTTGAAACTTTTTAGGGCTCTTGAAAATCCCTGGGATTTTTAAAAAATACCCTGAAATCTGTAAAATTCTTTGAAATTCCTACAAATTATTTAAATCGATTGGAAATTCCTTGGAATCTTTTAAAATAGGCAAAAATATTTTAAATCCTTTCAAATGCATTACAATTTTTCAAAGATACCCTAAAACATTACATATTAAAAAAAAATAATAATAATTTGAATTCCCTTGCAATTTAAAAAGCCCGAATATATTCCAAATTTCATATAATTTTAAATACCATTAAACGACTGAAATCTATTAAAAATGCCTTAGAATCTTTTTAAATATTTTTTTTTTTTCAAAATTCGTGATTTTTCCTTAGCAAGAAAATTTCCACGCTTTCCCTGATTTCAAATTTTTCCTTAATTTGCGGCCACCTTCGTAATATTTGAATATAATTTTTTGTTAATTGAAATTTGTTAGTTGTGTAACTAACGAATACGGGTTGAGAAAATAGGGAAGTGTGACATTGAAAATAGAATTATGCTGCGAGTTTTTCACCAACACCATCACCACTGCCACCCACTAAAATTAAAGAATTATTTTTTATATCTAACTCGCTGGCCCTGGAACTTTTTCTCGATCCTCGTACCATACTTTCGAAGCAGCCAGTCGTCAGGAACTGCACAATAACTTCCTGTGGGATCTACATCGCCAAGAGATGGAATGGCACTAGGTCGACCCAATTCATTTCTCCATCGAAAAGCAGCCAGCTGACCTGTACAATAAGGATAATAACAAAAATACATTTTAACAAAATAAAAGCAGAGAAAGAAAAAAAACTAAAATTTACCTAATAAATAATTGAGGACAATGAAATTTTAATAATCGAACTCTATTCTAAACATTTTTCCATTTAAATTAATGAAAAATGAAACAACAAATTAAAAAATTAAAAGTGGAAGCCTTGAACTTTAAAATTTTAACATTAAAGTTTAAAAATTTGTCATTTAACCTTTTTTTATTTAAATGCTCAATAATTTACAGAAATTATAGAGTTCAAAAATTTAGATTAGGTTTCAAAAATATAAATCCACGTTAACATTTTCAATGATCTAAATTAAAAAGTCAATCAATGAACTTAAAATTTTTTTAAATTATATTATTACGTTATTTTAGGTTTGAAACATTCAATGTTTAGATTTTTTAAAACCCAAAATTTCTTAAATTAGAAGTTAAATTATTTTCATTTCAAATAGTTTAAGCATCTGTTAAAATTTTTTTCAAATTTGAAAGTATTTTTCAGTTCAGCACTTCAATGAAATTTAAATAATCGAGCTCTATTCTAAATATTTTTTCATTTAGAAAAATAAACAATAACAGGGATACTATTTTAATCGAAGAAAAAAATTCACAGTCATTTCCCAGTTGTCAAACACTTTTCCGGGGCAATGAAATAAAAATAATCGAACTCTATTCTAAACATTTTTCCATTTAAAGTAATAAAAAAGAAACAAAAAATTAAATAATTAAAAGTGAAAGCCTTGAACTTTAAACTTTTAACATTAAAGTTTAAAAATTTGTCATTTAACCTTTTTTTATTCAAATGCTCAATAATTTACAGAAATTATAGAGTTCAAAAATTTAGATTAGGTTCCAAAAATATAAATCCACGTTAACATTTTCAATATTCTAAATTAAAGAATCAATCAATGAACTTTAAAAATTTTTAAATTATATTATTAAGTTATTTTAAGCTTGAAACATTCAAAATTTAGATTTTTTTTTAAAAAGTTCTTAAATTTGAAGTTAAATTATTTTAATTTCAAACAGTTTAAGCATTCTTTAAAATTTTTTCAAATTTAAAAGTATTTTGCACTACAGCACTTTAATGAAATTTAAATAATCGAACTCTATTCTAAACATTTTTCCATTTAAAGTAATAAAAGAGAATAACACTTTTCAATTAAACAGTTTTAAATTAAATTATGATGAACTGCAAAATTCAGAATTTTTACATTCAGAAATCATAAAGAGTTAAAAAATTTAGATTAGGTTTCAAAAATATAAATCCACGTTAAAATTTTCCATGTTCTAAATTGAAGAATCAATCAATGAATTTTAAAAACATTTTAAATTATATTATTACGTTATTTTAGGCTTGAAACATTCAAGATTTAGATTTTTTTAAATTCAAAAGTTAAATTATTTTCATTTCAAACAGTTCAAGTATCCGTTTAAAATTTGTTCAAATTTAAAAGTATTTTTTACATTTTTTCAGCACTTCAATGAAATTTAAATAATCAAACTCTATTCTAAACATTTGTCCATTTAAAGTAATACAAGAGAAATAAAAAAATAAATAATTAAAAGTGAAAGCCTTGAAATTTAAACTTTTAACATTAAAGTTTAAAATTTTGTTATTTAACCTTTTTTTATTCAAATGCTCAATAATTTATAGAAATTATAGAGTTCAAAAATTTAGATTAGGTTTCAAAAATATAAATCCACGTTAACATTTTCAATGATCTAAATTAAAGAATCAACCAATGAACTTTAAAAAATTTTTTATTATATTATTACGTTATTTTATCCTAAATATTTTTCCATTTGAAAAAATAAACAATAACAGGGTGACCGTTTTTAATCGACGATAAAAATTCCCAGTCATTTCTATACTAAACATTTTTCCATTTGAAGTAATAAAAAATAAACAACAAATTAAAGAATTAAAGAATTAAATTTCACGTTTACATTTTCAATAATCTAAACTAAAGAATCAATCAATGAACTTAAAAAATTATCGAATTTATATTATTAAATTATTTTAGGCTAAAAAATTTAAAAAATTTAAATGATTGAAAAATGATACAAAATAAGCAAAACCTCTTATTTTTAATTTAAAGAATGCTTACTTATTTATTGAATACTATTTTTTACTTTCATAGGAAAAAATATTTTTAAAAATCGTCAACGAAAAATGAAACTTTAAAAAAACTATATGTGAAATTCATGCTTTACAAAGAATATATTTTATAAGTAATTAACAAATTGTGACATATATGAATATGAATAAGAAATTATAAATAACGGGAGTGATGAATATTTAACTGAAATACTTGAATTTCTAAAATTTTAATTTAAGGAGACTACTTTTCGACCAAATTGTTGAATTGTGAACTAAAAATGATAATCTTTCAACCGAAAATGGAATACATAGTTACATTTCTAGTTAATAAAATTAATTGAATTAAATTTCTGGTCTTTCACGGCTATGTATTTTTAATTGAATTAATTTTTATATTTCCACATTCAAAGAATTCTTATCTTAATTATAATGTAATACAAAAATTTAATGTACAGAATTATGTGAAAAGCTTGTGCTTTTCTGAAAATTTTATTAAATTAAGGACAGGGCATATGATTATTAAAAATTAACTTCAATGTTTATTTAAACTTATTACTTTAATTTTAAAATCTTTATTCCTTGAAAATCTAACTATTTGTTTGAGAATTCGTTTTTTTAGTCGAAAATTAATAATTTTTACTGAAAATTTAATAAATTCATTTTCGGTTAAAAATTTATCTTTTTTAAGTGAAAATTCAACTATAATGTTAAAAAAGCAATGTGTTTTGTTGAAAATTCATATTTTTTTGTAGAAAATTGATCTTTTTGGTTACAAATTTGACAGTTTTCTATTTAAAATTATGATCTATAAAAATAGTTTTCTATTTAAAATTATAATCTGCTTTGGTTGACATTTTAAACAGTTTAGAATTATTTTTTTGTATTTTAAATTAATTTTTTCAACTAAAAAGTTAACTATTCCATTTTTGGTTGAAAATTTATTTTTTTTTAGTTGAAAACTTAACTATTTGATTAAAAATTAAACTTTGTTGTTGAAAATCTATCGGTTCTGGTTGTGGATTTAAGTATTTTTTCTTGAAAATACGTCTTTTTAATTTAAGAATTCATAATTTCTGGTAGAGATTTTTTTGTTGTCAAAAAATGCAACTTTTTGTTGGAAATTAACTTGTTTTTGTTTACGATTTAACTCTTTTTTTGGTTGAATTCAACTGTTTTTTGTTTAAAATGAATTTTATTGAAAAACAGCTTTTTTATGGTTAAAAATTCATATTTTTGCAGTTAAAAATTCAACTATTTTCTAAAAAATTTTCGTTTAGAATTTATATTTTTTTGTTGAAAATTAAAAAACTTGATTTAAACTTGAACTGCTTTGTTGAAACTTCATTTTTTGTTGTTAAAGATTGATTATTTTAGTTGAAAATTTGTCTTTTTCGTTTCATAATTGAACTTTTTTGGTATAAATATTATTTTTTTTGTAAAAACTTGAACGGTTTTGTTTAGAATTCATCTTGTTTATTAGAATTCAAATAATTTTTATATAAATCCAAATACTTGAAAAGTTTACTGTGTAACTATTTTAATTTTGAACCCAAAACAATGTTTTCGAGTGCAAACATTTCAATTATTTTTTTTTAATCTTGGGGATGAAATATCTTGCTTTCCAAGGCAAAATATTTGAAACATAATTTTTTAACCAAAATATATAATTTTTTCATGAAATTTGGGATACTTGAAAAATGGAAAAATCTTGAAATTATGAAAAATTAATCTTCTTGCTTGAAAATTCATTTTTTCGGTCAAAAATTGAACTTATTTAGTGAAAAAATGAATTCGATTTTTTGTTTGTCAAAAAATTCATTTTCTTCACCGAAAATTTATCTTTTTTAATAGAAATTTTGTCCTTTTTTGTTGAAAATTCATCTTTTTGGTCGAGTATTGAAATATTTTTGTGAAAAATTAAACAATTTTATTGAAATATCGTTTTTTTTCGGCTGAAAATTACATTGTTTCATCGATAATTTAACTGTGCATTTTTTATAATAAATTTACCCTTTTTAGTTTAAAATTCAACTATTTTTTCTTAAAATATAATTTATTTGTAGAAAATAAATCTTATGAAAATGGATCTTTTTTTGTTAAAAAATAAAGTGTTTAGTTGAAAATTCTTTTTTTTTTGCGAATAAGTAATTTTTTTAAATTGAAAATGTAAATTAATGTTTTTTGTTGAAAGTTCAACTATTTGATTAAGATTTCAAATATTTCGTTAAAAATTAATCTAATTCGTTAAAAATAAAACAATTTGGTTGAAATGTCCCCTTTTGTTGTATTTTGTTGAAAATTTGTCTTTTATGGTAAAAAATTAATCTTTCTACATGAAAGTTTATCTTTTTGGTCAAAAAATGAACTATTTTATTGATTCTTTTTTTAAATAATTCTTTTTCCCATTTTTAATTGTCAATTAATTTTTTTAAATTGAAAATTAAACTATCTGGTTGAAATTTCATCTATTTGGTTAAAAATTACCATATGTTGTAGAAGATTAAACAATTTTGTTAAAAAATAATTTCTGTGCTTGATGAATCGTCATTTTAGTTGAAAGTTCATCTCTTTCGTTAAAAATTAAAATATTTGATTGTAAATTCATGTATTTTGTTAAAAATTCGTCTCTTTGAAAATGTGTGAAAATGTGTCACTTCTTACTGTAAATTTAATAATTTTTTTATTAAAAATTCAACTATTTGGTTAAAAATTAATCTTCTTTGTAGAAAATTCTACAATTTTGTTAAAAAGTAATTTTTGTGGTTGAAGATTCTTCATTTTAGTTGAAAGTTTATCTCTCTGATAGAAGCACTATTTTGTTGTAAAATCTTTTTTTTTTGCGGAATATTTATTTTTTAACTGAAAATTTCATATGAAACCGGTCAATTGTCATTATTTTAATCCAACTATATATGGTTGAACATTCGTTTTTTTTTGTACATAATTAATTCTTTTAAAATAAAAATGGAACTATTCAATTGTTGGCTAAAAATTTATTTATTTTCGTTGAAAATTATTGACTTCAAATTTTTTAATTTATAAGAAAACTATGTTTTGGTTAAAATATCAAGCAAAACATATTTCGTTGTGAATTAATCTTTTTGTTTAAAAATTAATCTACTTTGCAGAAAATTCAACAATTTTGTTAATAAATAATTTTTTGGTGGAAGATTCTTTTATTTACGTGTAAAACTCGTCTCTTTGGTTAACAATTAATTTATATGGATGTACATTCATGTATTTTGTTAAAAAAAACGACTCTTATGACAGAAAATTCATCCACTTGCTAGAAAATATTTTTTTGTCGAAAATTGAACTATTATGTTCAAAAGTGTTTTTTATTTAAAAATTATTTTTCTTCCACAGTAAATGTAACTATGGCATTTTTGACTGAAAATTTATTTATTTTTATAAATTAAAAATTCAACTATTTGGTTGAAAATTAATCTGCTTTGTAGAAAATTTTACAATTGTGTTAAAAAGTAATTTTTGTGGTTGAAGATGCTTCATTTTAGTTGAAAGTTTATCTCTCTGGTAGAAACACTATTTTATTGTAAAATCTTTTTTTTTTGTTAAATATTTATTTTTTAACTGAAAATTTTATATGAAACCGGTCAATTGTCATTATTTCAAACCAAAAAAAATTATGTTTCATACTGAAAAATCAGATTTTGTTGATTGAAAACTTATTTTTTTACATAAAATTCATCTATATATGGTTGAAAATTTGTTTTTTTATAGAATTGATTCTTTCAAAATAAAAATGGAACTATTCAATTTTTTGTTGAAAATTAATGACTTCAAATGTTTTTGATTTAAAATAAAAGCATGTTTTGGTTGAAATATCAACTATTATATTTTTCGTTGTGAATTAATCTTTTTTGTTTAAAAATTAATCTACTTGGCAGAAACAGACAAATTACGTTTTTTTACTGAAAAATCAACTATTTTTTTTCTTATTGAAAACTTATTTTTTACTTGACAATTTACCTATATATGGTTGAAAATTCTTTCTTATTTTCGTACAAAATTAATTTTAAAAATAAAAATGGAACTATTCAATTTTTTGTTAAAAATTTATTTATTTTGTATTTGAAAATTTCACTATATATGGTTGAAAATTCGTTTTTTTGTACATAAATAATTCTTTTAAAGTAAAAATGGAACTATTTAATTTTTGGTCAAAGATTTATTTATTTTAATTAGAAATTGAACTACTTGGTTAAACCAAAATGACTTCAAATGTTTTTGATTAAAAATAAATGCATATTTTGGTTGAAATATCAACTATTATATTTTTCGTGGAGAATTAATCTTTTTTGTTTAAAAATTAATCTACTTTGCAGAAAATACAACAATTTTGTTAAAAAATAATTTGTTTGGTTAAGGAATCTTCATTTTAGTGTAAAATTTATATCTTTGGTTAAAAATTAAACTACGGTTGTAAATTCATCTATTTTGTTGAAAATTCGTCTCTTATGGTAAAAAATTAATCTTTTTTATTAAAAATTCAACTATTTGCTTGAAAATTAAAATTGAAATTTCAACTATCTGGTTGAAAACTCGTGTATTTTGTTGAAAATTCATCTTTTATGGTAGAAAATTATTCTTTTACGGTAGACAATTTATCTTCTTGCTAGAAAATGATATTTTTTTCGAAAATTGAACTATTTTATAGGAAAAGTGTTTTTTTCCCACAGAAAATTTAACTAGGAAATTTTTTATTATCCATTGATTTATTTTATTAAATTTAAAATTCAACTATCTGGTAAGAAATTGAACCACTTGGTTGAAAATTAATCTACTTTGTATAAAAGTCAACAATTTTCTTGAAAGTATATCTCTCTGGTTAAAACACTATTTTGTTGTAAAATCCTTTTTTTTTTTAACTGAAAATTTCTTCTCAAACCGGTAAGTGGTCAACATTTTAATCCAGAAAAATTATGTTTCATACTGAAAAATTGCTATTTTTTTCTTATTGAAAACTTATTTTTTACTTGACAATTTACCTATATATGGTTCAAAATTCTCTTCTTTCTTACAAAATTATATTTTTAAAATAAAAATGGAATTATTCAATTTTTGGTTAAAATTAATAACTTCAAATATTTTTGATTTAAAATAAAAATGTGTTTCGATCGATTTCCTTGTGAATTAATCTCTTTGGTTTAAAAATTAATAGACTTTGCAGAAAGTTCAACAATTTTGTTAATAAATAATTTTTTGGTTGAAGATTCATTTATTTAAGTGTAAAACTCGTCTCTTTGGTTAAAAATGAATTTATTTTCGTTGAAAATTAATTTACCTCAAATGTTTTTAATTTAAAATAAAACTATGTTTTGGTTAAAATATCAAGCAAAACATATTTCGTTGTGAATTAATCTTTTTCTTTTAAAAATTAATCTACTTTGCAGAAAATTCCACACTTTTGTTAATAAATAATTTTTTGCTGGAAGATTCTTTTATTTAAGTGTACAACTCATCTCTTTGGTTAAAAATTAATTAATTTGAATGTATATTTATGTATTTTATTGAAAAATATTCTCTATTTTGTTGAAAAAGTGTTTTTTATTTAAAAATTATTTTTCTTCCATAGAAAATGTAACTATGGCATTTTTTACATAAAATTTATTTATTTTTTTAAATTAAAAATTCAACTATCTGGTTAAAAATTCTACAATTTAGTTAAAAAGTAATATTCTTGGTTAAAGATTCTTCATTTTAGTTGAAAGTTTATCTCTCTGGTAGAATATTTATTTTTTTAACTGAAAATTTCATATGAAACCCGTGAATTGTCATTATTTTAATCTAAAAAAATTATGTTTCATACTGAAAAATCAGATATTTTATTTTTTCAATTGAAAACTTATTTTTGTACTTCAAAATTTAACTGTATATGTTTGAAAACTTGTTTTTTTTGCACATAATTAATACTTTTAAAATAAAAATGGAACTATTCATTTTTTTTGTTAAAAATTTATTTATTTTTATTGAAAATTAATTATTTAAAATGTTTTTAATTTAAAACAAAAGTATGTTTTGGTTGAAATATCAACCAAAACATACTTTATGGTGAATTAATTTTTTCGTTTAAAAATTAATCGACTTTGCAGAAAATTTAACAATTTTGTTAATAAATAATTTTTTGGTTGAAGATTTATTTATTCAAGTGTAAAACCCGTCTCTTTGGTTAAAAATTAAACTATTTTGTTGAAAAAGTGTTTTCTTTGTTTAAGAATTAATAACAAAAATCTAACTATGACTTTTTTTAATTGTCAATTTATTTAATTTTATTAAATTGAAAATTCAACTATCTGGTTAGAAATTCAACCACATGGTTGAAAATTAATCTACTTTGTATAAAATTCAAAAATTTTCTTGAAAGTACATCTCTCTGGTTGAAACACTAATTTGTTGTAAAACCTTTTTTTTTATGAATATTTATTTTTTTTAACTGAAAATTTCACATCAAACCGGTCAATTGCCAATATTTAAATCCAGAAAAATTATGTTTCATAATGAAAAATCAACTATTTTTTTTCTTATTGAAAACTTATTTTTTACTTGACAATTTACCTATATATGGTTGAAAATTCTTTTTTTCGAACAAAATTAATTTTTAAAATAAAAATGGAACTATTCAATTGTTGGTTAAAAATTTATATATTTTATTTAAAAACTGAAGTACTTGGTTGAAAATTAATGACATCGAATGTTCTTGATTTAAAATAAAAATGTGTTTCGATCGAAATTTCAAGTATCGCATTTTTCGTTGTGAATTAATCTTTTTTGTTTAAAATTTAATCTACTTTGCAGAATATTCAGCAATTTTGTTAAAAACCCAGTTTTTTGGTTTAAGATTCTAAATTTTAGTTGAAAATTCACCTCTTTGGTTGAAAATTTATATTTTAAACTAAAAATTTAACTATTCCAATTTGGAATTTATAGTTTTGCTGATTTCGTTAATAATTCATTTTTCGGGGGATACAGATTTATTATTTATTATTAATATATAATAGTATTATTATCATATTATTATTATTATTATCGAAGTTTTAACGTATTTAAATCCAACAAAACTACGTTATTTTACTATTTAAGAAATAATTTTAATTCAAGATTAACACTTTCACATCGAATAGTTGAAATTGATTTTTTAGAACAAAGATGTAGGTCAAGCACATGTTCGATATAATGAAAATGTAGGTCAAACACATGTGCAATCTGTCATTTCCAGTGAGGGGAATTTTAATTATGCAGTCTCACTCATTTACCCTTACGAAAATAAAAAATTGAGCAACACGAATGAAAAATTATCAATGCGAAACACCCAATAAATGACTGAAAAAAATACCTATGAATCAAAGTGGCACAAAAAAAATGCAAATTCTAAATTTAAACCTCAAACTGGAAAGTTGTTGACAGGAAAAAAACTTGCGACACTCATCGACTTGAAATCCGAGGAATGGAACTGCATCCAGACTGAAATTTGGAGCTTATCAACACAAGAAGAACAAAACTTTCTCTCACCTTCGAACTCTGCTTTAATTTTCAAAGACTGGCACTCTTGCAGGGCGGAAATGAGAACAGTCCTTTCATCCGGGGTGAGTTTGACCGCGAGATCTTTCGCCTGTTGTTTTGAGATAGCACCGCATAGGGTTCCGTTGGAAATCGCCGCTCTCGTCGCACTGCCATAAGTCTTCTTTTGGAGTTGCCAATTCTTCCTGACATCCTCTTCTGGCCAAGTTTTTCCCGAATATCCACTCAAGTTGACGGATGTCCAGGAGTATCGATTCGGCTGACAAAGCTGCAGAAGTCGGTTTCTGCCTACTTGAATTACCAATTTACCGGGCACTTTCGCGATTATACACATTTTCCCCTCACGGAATTCAGAGATTTATGTCTAGTTTCTGACTGAAGAATTCGAGAAAAGTAACTGTTTCATGATGACACGCGCTGGACGGACAGGAGATTATTCGAATCTTCGATCGTTGGGACGTTTGATTGCACGATGACACACGATGACAGCATGACAGTTAGCATAAGTTTGCAGCACTGATACACATTCAACACTGAATGTGACTGAATGACTGGACACGAGATTGGGGAGCTTACTACTCACCAGAGTGCGCCATCTGTTCCAGTTCGAGTTCTGCGAAAATTTAAATTTGATAAATCGAAAATAGATTTATTCTCATCCTAATTATTAATAAAAGTTTAGCTCATTTGCAAAATAAAGTATACATTTATTTTGGTTTCGCTTTAGTTAAAAATTCATTTTTTAGTTGAAAACTCGACTTTTTTTTTGAAAAAATAATCTTTTTGGTTGGAAAATCATTTCTAGGTGGAAAACTTAACTAATTTTTTTTCTTGAAAATTAATCATTTTAGTTGAAATTAAACTTTGTATTTAAAAATGTACTTAAAAAAATATTTTTTTCTTATTTTTAATTCCATTTATCTTGGTTAAAAATTTATTTCCTTGGTTAAAAATTTAATTACTTTGTAAAAATATTTTGTTTTGGTTAAAAATTAATTTTTCAGTTAAAAATTCGACTTTGTGATAGAAAAATATTATTTTTGTGTGAAAATCATTTCTAGGTTAAAAATTTGACCAATTTTTAAAAAATTCGTTTTTATTTTCTTAAAAATTGATCTTTTTAACTTCGAATTTAATTATACGTTAGAAAATGGACTTTTTTCAGAAATTTATTCTTCTGGTTTGCAAATTCATTTATTTTAGTTACAAATTCATTTCGTTGGTTAAAAATGTAACTAATTTGTTAAAAATATTTTTAAAAATTAAAAATTAATTTTTTAGTTGAAGACTCGACTTTTTTGGGAAAATTAATCTGTTTGGTTGGAAAATCATTTCTAGGTGGAAATTTTAACTAATTTTTTTTTCTTGAAAATTAATCATTTTAGTTGAAATTAAACTTTGTATTTAAAAATGTACTTAAAAAATATTTTTTTTCTTATTTTTAAATCCATTTATCTTGGTTAAAAATTTATTTCCTTGGTTAAAAATTTAATTACTTTGTAAAAATATTTCGTTTTGGTTAAAAATTAATTTTTCAGTTAAAAATTCGACTTTGTGATAGAAAAATATTATTTTTGTGTGAAAGTCATTTCTAGGTTAAAAATTTGACCAATTTTTAAAAAATTCGTTTTTCTTTTCTTAAAAATTGATCTTTTTAATTTCGAATTTAATTATACGTTAGAAAATGGACTTTTTTTAGAAAATTATTCTTCTGGTTTGCAAATTCATTTATTTTGGTTAGAAATTCATTTAGTTGGTTAAAAATGTAACTAATTTGTTAAAAATATTTTTTTAAATTAAAAATTAATTTTTTAGTTGAAGACTCGACTTTTTTGGGTAAATTAATCTGTTTGGTTGGAAAATCATGTCTAGGTTAAAAATTTGACTAATTTTTTAAAATATCGTTTTTCTTTTCTTAAAAATTGATCTTTTTAATTTCGAATTTAATTATGCGTTAGAAAATGGACTTTTTTCAGAAATTTATTCTTCTGGTTTGCAAATTCATTTATTTTAGTTACAAATTCATTTCGTTGGTTAAAAATGTAACTAATTTGTTAAAAATATTTTTCAAAATTAAAAATTAATTTTTTAGTTGAAAACTCGACTTTTTTTGTAAAAAATTAATATCTTGGGCTGGAAAATCATTTCCAGGTCAAAAACTTAACTATTTTTTTTCAAATTAATCATTTTGGTTCAAATTAAACATTTTATTTAAAAATGTACTTTAAAAAATATTTTTTTCTTTTTTTCAAATCCATTGATCTTGGTTAGAAATTTATTTCCTTGGTTAAAAATTTAATTACTTTGTAAAAATATTTTGTTTTGGTTAAAAATTAATTTTTTAGTTAAAAATTCGACTTTGTGATAGAAAAATATTATTTTTTGTGTGAAAATCATTTCTAGGTTGAAAATTTGCCTAATTTTTAAAAAATTCGTTTTTCTTTTCTTAAAAATTGATCGTTTTAATTTCGAATTTAATTATGCGTTAGAAAATGGACTTTTTTCAGAAAATTATTCTTCTGGTTTGCAAATATATTTATTTTGGTTACAAATTCATTTCGTTGGTTAAAAATGTAACTAATTTGTTAAAAATATTTTTTTAAATTAACAGTTAATTTTTTAGTTGAAAACTCGACTTGTTTGTAAAACATTAATCTTTTTGGTTGGAAAATAATTTCTAGGTTGAAAAATAAACTTTTTTTAACTCTTTTTCATTTTCTTGAAAATTAATCTTTTTAGTTAAAATTAAACTTTGTTTTTGAAAATTTACTTTTTTTTAAATTTTTCTGCTTATTTTTAAATTTATTTCGTTGGTTAAAAAATTTACTAATCAAAAATTAATATTTTTTTTAGATGAACAACCGCTTCTAG
>JAAAKG020029781.1:0-19687 GCA_010014905.2 Druon quercuslanigerum
AATCTCATGTCGATCGCGTTAATTTTACTCTTATCTTTTTCTTCATATGTCCATGTCTCGCTGCCGTATAGTACAGTTGGTACAAATATGGAATTATGTGTTGCCATTTTAGCTTTATTTGATATATTTTTACTTCTTATAAGGGGGCCTGCTCCACCAATAACCTTCTTACCTTCGTTTATGCGTCTAGCTAACTCCTTATCTATCTTACAATGTGTAGAATTAACCTAATTAAAAAGAAAACAACCTCCTGAGAAATCTCATTTACACTGATTTAATAATCTAAGATAAATATCGAGTTTCGTATGCTTGTTGCGTGTAAATGATTAGGTGCGAGTGTTAGATAATTATTACGTTAAGGCTAGTGTGATTGATTGCAGCACGCGCGCCTAGGTAGACTTTGCCTTCGGAAAAGCCATTTTTGTTCCTTTTGACATTTTAGTTTTAAAAATTTTAACAGGTACCCAGCCGAATCTTTATTTCTGCTTTGTTACCAATTGTCTCATTTGAGCACATTTGAAATCCGTAGCTTTAAAGTAGAAAGTAGAAATAGCCGCATCTGGCTAGTTCGGAGAAGAATCCAAAGATGTTTTTCGGTTTTCGAACGGACGATTAGTTTGATTATATTTGATAAAAAACGCTTGAAATCCCTATCATTAAAGTTTCAAATTATTAAAAAATGATTTAAATGTTTAAAAGATGGTTAAAAAAGGCCCACATAGATATTTCGAAAACAACATCAAAGGTGTTTTAGGGTTATCAAGCAGGGACTTAGTTTGTTTATAATATTATAATTAATTACAACAATTTTAAAATACATACATATAAAGTTTGAAATTATTCAAAAACCCAAAAATATTTTTGGGGTTTCGATCGGATGCTGTTTCCGAAACGTAATCGTTATGACTTTTTAAATCAATAAATTTGTATCATTAGTCTTGAAGATGACGGTATTAAACCAGAAACTTTTCAGCGCCGTACTGCTTTTCGGTACTGCATCAAATCGTCTTTTCCTTCGGTGCAGACGCCCGAAATATGTAGGCAGGGTGCCGCTTCGTACACCTGCTTTATACCTGTGTCAACTGTTTGTAAGTTCGTACAGAGCCCCGAGCTGCATGGTCTTAAAAGTTTCTGATGTATTAGGTTCTGTCTATTTTATTTATAGTACATTTATAAAACATATACATATAAATATACATAAATGGCCCTCGATTTTATTCGGCTTTTGCTTCAGTTTACAACCCTATTTCAGTTATTTATTATTTTGTTCCTTTCAATTTCTCTTACGAGTATTTTAGTATTACATGCAATTTGCTTTTTTTATTTCAATATATTAAAAATTGTTAACTTTTTTATATTTACTCTTTTCATATCTATTTGCATATGTAATTTATGTAATTGGGAGTAAACCCAAAATCAAAATTTTTTAACTCGATAATTAAATCAACTGCAAAAGGACTTAAAGTTCATAAAACATGATAAACTATAAAGTGTCTATAAGATAAGCATAAATGAATGAACAGAGTAATGTAAGGCAGGGAAAAGAATAACTAGCGCCACATTTAAGAATGACAAATTCTTTTGCTTCTATCTCCTTTATTCTTCAGTCACTATATCAGTCCAACTATGGCTTTGGTTCTGAAGAAGTAGCTAAGCACAAACCTTATTAACAATGCCTAATTTAATGAACTACCTGTCCTATTTGACCTTTTCTGTATGTCTTATATGATTTCCAACAATTTATACATGAAAGCTTTAACCTAAAATTGTAAAGTTCAGCCTACAAGGTTATGCACGGAACATTTTTAATCTAGAAGAGCCAGCATTGTTACAAAACCTGTCCGACGCTTCTAGGGTAATGTTGTTTTCAAGAAGTATTACTGGACTAAAGTACGACAAAGAATGCTTTGCGCGCACCAGAAAATCTATAAAACGAGAAATTAAAGAGCTTGGCGAAACACGCAGAACTTGGATGAAAGTTTTCTTTTAAGTTGCGGCGACTGCAAGTTTGATTTGTCATTACGGGAAACTTTTGTATCCTACCTGCTCAGATAAAAACCCTTTAAAGAAGAATACAGAAATCTTCCCATTGTGTTATATTTAATGCATTCAATATGCAATTAATTTGGTCAAAATTAATCAGATATAATCTTACTTAATAAACTGTTTAATAGAAACATATGAAGAAAATGTTTAGTTACAAAAGCACACACATACTTTGTCCAGGGAAAGTGTCTCAAATATTATTTACTTTGCAAACAAAACATGGTCTAAATTATATTTTCCGCATAATAATTAGTGCGCCCAATAATGATTTAAATAAAAAAAAATTAAAGAAGATAATATAATTCAGGGTTGCCGCAAGACTTAATTTTAAATATTCCCTGTTTTTTGCTTGACTTTTCCCTGATAAATTTTTCGTTTTGCCTGACCATTTTCAAAAATCAATATTTTAATATAGTAAACTTGTAAAACAAATAATATTTTGCAATTAGAATAAAACAATTTACCAGCGTAAAAACAATGTGCTTGGCGCGCAAGTGTGAGCGCGCCTGTTGGACCTCGCGCTTTGCGCTCGATAATGTATAAAACTCGCGCCACACGTTCGGTCTTTGTACTTCCTTTACATTTGTCCAGAGGCCTTTAAAAATTAAAGGTCAAGCAGCGACAAATGCAATATGGTGATTGTGAATTCCTTTTTTAAGGCTCCTTCGCCTTAAGGAACACATTCTTATGACGCATCTCGTGCCTCGCACTCGATTTTGTCCAAAGTGCGAACTTTTTTACATTAAGTTCAATTCTATTATATCAATTAAATATTATATCTATTTCTGTACCTCGGTCTGAGAATGCTTATTCAGATATTGCAAAATAATGTACAAATTTTTTTCGTACCTTATGTTGCTTTTCCAGTTTTTTTATTGTGAGTGTTATTTTTTACGATTAAAACAAAAACTACTCGTTCTATCAAAAAATTATTCAGGATAAATTTGTTGCTCTTCTTTGGGTGAGCAAATTTTGTTTATTTTTTTTCATAGCTTGATTCGTTTGTTCAAAAATTAAACGCTTTTATGTATTTTTTACGATTACAACAAAAGCTGCGCATTCCGTCAAAAAATGATTATTAAAAAATTTATGTATCTTATTTGGATGTAAAACTTTTATCTATCAATTTAAATAAATTAATTTATACAAAATAAAATTTAAAAAAATTTAATCAAAGACATGCATTTTAAGCAGAGTGATAAATCTTCAATTGAAATAGGTAAATCTTCAATTAAAAACACAATTTTTAATGAAAAAATCAACCAGATGAATTTTTAGATATTTTAAGCAAAAAAATGTTTAATTGTAAATAAACAATAGTTGAATTCAATGAAAAAAAATACGAATTTTCCACAAAATAGTTGAATCGTCAACCAAAGAATATTGATTTTAATCGAAACCGTTACATTTTTATTCCGAAAAGATTAATAATCTAAAAAGCAGATAAATTTTTAAACCAGAAAGAAGAGGAGGAGAGTAGTTGCAAAGTGTAAAATGCAAATAAAAGAAAAATAAATTATTAGTAAGAATATCATATCTGAGCGACCGCAAAACTTAAATTTCAAAATTCCCTAACTGTTACGTTTACCAATTTTTTTATTTTTCCTGACCAAAGATCCAAAGATCCGAATTTTAATCTTGTAACATTTGAAGCATAGAATCTTTTATAAACGAAATATAACTATTTTAAAATGGTTTTTTAAATTTTAAATTCACTATCCGTGACAGCTATGCAAAGTTTTCCCTGACGTGCGGAACACACTGTAATAAATCTGGAAAGTGAAGAACAGGTTTTGTACAGTGAAAAGTGATAAAAATAAGAATATTAAAAGCCGATTAATGAAAATTTTTGTCATAACTGCTTTCTAAGAAAAGCTGTGACCCTGACTTTAGGGTGAAGAATCAGATGGATATAAATATAACGTTACTTAGGATCAATGGCTTGTCGATCGTTCACCTAAGCAGCAACCGAGCGTTAAGAAAGGTGTCATGAAAGAATTTCCGTAACTTTCGAACGAAATTTTAACGATTACCCTGTCACCAGCAGTACAATTGACCTATTCATATAAAACTGCGTTTGATGGAATTCAACCCTCTCATGACCTAATATCTTTTTTGCACTGTACTTTCGCCATGTAAATTGAACTGCGAATTTCAATTCTCTATTACTATATTTCTTCGTCACAGGTTTGAAAATACGGAAACAATATTCTGCTAATAATTGCGGAATTATGACACCATGAGATTTTCTATAATGTTTACAGAAAGTTCTGTGAGATATACAGAATTTCTTATATAGTTTACCAAAAATTCTGCTAAGAATTCTAGGAAAACGATGCTTGTTTAGTCGTACATTTATAAGATAAATAAAAATTCTGAATGATCACAGAAAATTCTAT
Organism: Druon quercuslanigerum; assembly: GCA_010014905.2. Taxonomy (NCBI): domain Eukaryota; kingdom Metazoa; phylum Arthropoda; class Insecta; order Hymenoptera; family Cynipidae; genus Druon; species Druon quercuslanigerum. Next base: position 4,446 of record JAAAKG020029781.1, read on the forward strand.
GAGCTCTACATAAAATCTACGCTGTCACTACTGTACCATATAAAACAATTATTATTAAGAAAGCACCATAAAAAGAATTCGAGGCTAAAGTTAATTAAGATGGAATTTAGCTCATTTAGTGATTTCTGAGTGTGAATCTTAAGAAGTTAAAATGAAGTGTTTTAAAAAATGAGAGCAATTATACATTAAAAACGGCTCAACATTACGAATAAGCCAATATTCAAACTCACAAAAATTAAAATGTGTAATTAAATTTTAAACAAAATTAAATACAGAATGTTTGAAGCAGGAAGACAAATTCGTTAAAAACAAAAGCTTATATTGTAAAAAATTGAACTTTCAATTTAATCAGATTAAAACTATTTCAAATAATATTGATTTCCAATTGAGGCAACATTAATTGAAGCCCCTATTAACAGGCTTTCCGAAGTAGTATCATAGAAGGGTGAAGCAGCCTAGTTAACACGGGCCTTCTGGATCCCAGGGTCGAGTTTCCTGCTGGACTGATTCAAGTTTGGAATCGGCCCAGGAATGACCTGTGGCCCACACAGCGACCAAAAAACAGCCCTCCGACGGATATTCATTGAGTGTCTCGCTCAATGCGACCACCCTCCTAAGAAATGGTGTAGATTGATCGTGCCCGTGACACTTTGTCACCTGGGGGTTAGGAAGTTTCTTCTACCTCTCTAGATCACCGGAGACCTTCCCGAGTAATTAGTCTTACCCTTGAATGTGAAGTTCTGCAGGGGAGGACCTTTTATTTCCCTAGCTACTCGTGGGAACCAAAATAGATCCCGCAAATAACACAAAAGGAAAAGGAAGAAGAGAAGATGCGGAGAGGGGAAAAGGGTTGTGTCTTAACGGATCTAACATAACCCTTTCCTCCTAATTTGTCTCTCGGGCAAGCCAAACTCAGGCGGCGGCTGTGCCCCCAGCTCTTCTGGGTGCTGAGGGATTGACAGTCCCTCTGAGTGAGGCTATGGAAACAGGAGCGGCTATTCAGTCCCTAAATAAGAAGAAACGCATCAACATTTCCGTGAAAGGGAGACTGAAGAGGCAAGCGCAGCGGGCTAGTGGTACTTGGAACATCGACGACTACAACGCCGATGACCAGCACTGATGCTCAGAAACGAGGAAGGGGGCTAAGCCTGTGAAGAGGTAAAAGGTAGCCCAGCAGCCGACGAACTGAGAGTCGTTGGGGGTTAAATTGACAGCCGCTCAAAGGGCTGTCTCCGTGACGATGGTAATGCTACCCGGACTCGATGCTCACTACAGAGCAATTTGAGCTTTTTAGGAAGGGCACCTGGAGAACGCTCTTAAGAGTGTCCCTAGATCAATGGCCAAGAATCATAGGGGAGGGGTCTTTGTAGTTATGGCAGCCGACCCAGCGGCTAAAGCTTAGCTACAGAAGGTTGTTGTCGAGACAAGGCCTTCGAAAAGTACTTCCCTTAAGGTGAGTGGTACTGAATTGCTCTAAAAGATGGTGAAGGCTACTACGTGATTCCTAGGTGAACTAAAAGATCCGTCTGTGGTGCCTCAGGAAAAGGATACATCGGGAGGAGAAAACAAACACCATCTAGTTGTGTAAATTCCTGAGTCTCAGACGACGTTACGCATGAGAAGAGGGGACGACGCCTCTGAGGCAAGTTAAGCCGCCTGTGACCCAACTAGCCTAAAACGGTGGCTAGCAAACTAGATTATTATCTCAGCCAGGGTCAGGTGTGCCCTGAAGTGTTTCAGTCTGAACAAGTCTCCTGGTCCGGTCGGCATATATCTAGTCTTCTTACAGAGTGCTAGTGAGATTGGCATAGGGCCGATTGTAAGACTTTCTAGGCTTTGTCTGACTTTGGGTTATTTTCCAATGGCATGGAGGGTTGTGAGAATAGTTTTCATTCTGAAAGCGGGCAGGATCCGGTGTAGAATGAACCTGCCAAATGTTGGCCAACAGGAACCTAACTATAACTAAGGGTGATACCACTTTAAGTGGAACCGTTGACTCAGGATGTCCGCACGGAGGTGGTTTATCACCCCTGCTGTGTTGCTTGATAGTAGATGAATTGCTTCATCTGCTCACGAGTCAAGGCCGCCACGTTATAGGCTATGCGGATGATATACTGGTTGTCGTGCTCGGCCAGCATCTGGATGCGCTCTTCGGAGTAATGCACCAATCACTAAGTATAGTGGGAAACCACGATTACATTGAAACTCGCAGGAGAACAACTGGAAATCAAAGAACGAGCTAAATATGTAGGAATCATTCTGGATAAGAGCCTGTAATGGAACGAGCACCTGGAAAACATGTGCAAGAAGCTGCTAGTAGCAACTCATTGGCTTTGTGGGAGAGCCATAGGTAAAAGCTGGGCCTTGAAACCGCAGACACCTATGTGGATCCATACAGCGATCCTGCGACCCATGCTGAGCTATGCAGCGGTGGTCTTGTGGAGCAGGGTCGAACTGTCTACTGTCAAGGCTCGACTGAAAAGGATCAGTGGACTGCTTCTGAGAGGAATAACCGGTGCCTCGAAGTCGACATCCACGATGACTCTGAGGACAATAATAGGTTTAGAGCCCGTCCATCTCACCATCAGGACCGTGGCTGCGAAGGCTGTCTGGAGATTAAATATGGTAAAAGGTAGCAGTATCTCGACAGTAGTTCGGATACCTGTTGACATTGAGAGGAAGAAGACACTGATCATGCTCAGGGACAAAATGTCCACTCTTCACTACCTCTTTGACAAGATGTAAGGAATGGCTCATCGGTGAGGCACACCTGCCCAGTGATGGAGACAACTGGTTGACAGATGGCTTCAAGAACAGGGAGAACGCAGGAGCCGCTGTATATTGTAGAAGGAATGGAATGGGCTTTACAATTGTGAAAGCGTCCCACGCCACAGTTCTGCAATCTGAGTTTAGGGCCATGCTCCAGTGTGCCTACAAGGCAAAGAAGTATGGCAATATAAGAAACATTCGTATCTGATCAGACAGCAGGGTTGCTATCATGGCCCTAAGTGGAACAACAACCACGTCGCTACTATTTTGGGAGTGATTTAAGGCACTGAATAAGGTAGCGACAGACAACCGAGTCACTTTGCTTTGGATCCCTCGACACAGGGGAATCAAGGACAATGAGATATCGTACAGGCTAGGTCAATTATCATCAAAAGAAAATTTTACTGTACCTGTGCCAGCTGTAGGCATTTCCAGTTGGTTAGTCACTGAAGATATTAACAGTTGACTGACCGAGGAACATCAAAATGAGTGGGGTTTGGTCTCCGGCTGCAAAGAGTCTAAAACACTTTTGGGCGCAAACCTAAACTTTCGCGTAGCGAAAAAATTACTCAGGATCTGGAGGAACGAAATCAAAGTCCTAACAGAAATGTTTATAACACACGGAAACCTCCGATACAACAGACATAAGATAGGGCTTGAATAAACTCCGCTCTGTCGTATGTGCGGAAAGGATAATGAGACTGCCCTGCGATTGTGGGGAAACGTGTAATACTCACAGGCAGTCCCTGCATCAATAAGTCTGAAATATCAGCCAACAGCGTGGCTGCGATACTGTCACTATGGAGAGGGCTATGGGTTCACACTTAAGGTTTATTAGGGGACGCAAAGGGACCACCTAAGCGTCAGGGGCTGTTACGGTCTCAACTCAGAACAATAATAATAATAATAATACAATTCAAACTCATAAGCAAGAATCAAAACAATATTCTAAATAATTTAAATGAAAGAAAACATAAATAAAACTAAGTTGCAGTTAAATAACTGCAAATTGTAAGTAAATCCAATTTAAATAAATGTATTTAAATGAAGAAATGAACCAAATTCACAGCTTATCGAATAAAAATAGGCCAAAATATTTTTAACTCAAAGTTGCAATGTTGAAAAAGGAATAACGAAAACCTACACAGGTTTTTTTTAATTTCTTTTTTCATATATTTAATTTCAAATTAATAATAATGAAAAGGTCATGTCAAAGCTCACCGAAATTTGGCAAAAGTAAACAATTAATCTTTTCAGTGTGTCTAGAGATTTTATAGTTGAAATAAATTTAGTATTAGTTCATTATTAACTCGAGAATGAAAGCAGCATTGCAGCTAATAAATACACCTCCATCTAGTAAAATGGCAGCCATCCGAGCATAAACGTGCCAAAAGTTCATTAACGTCGGTGTTCAAACGACAAGCTTTCAACATTTCCATGCATCTACGCGGACACTTGAATTACTTTTTCAATTATCTTCAATCTACTTTGAATAAAATAAAATTTATTGTCCGAATGCAGCTTGTATATCGTTCGCACTGTCCTAAACTCTATTCTTTATAGTTAAGTTCTCGAAAGCTAAAACCATCTAACTTAATTTTTTAACGAAATTGAGTTTAATGTGGTAAATACCCTCTTATGCTTATATAATCGTATTTAATTGAAAATATAAAGGTTTAACAGTTATTTACCCATAATTATTAGTTAAAAGTTGTAAACTATAAATTTAGATCATTTTGTACGTAAAGTTTTAATTTCTTCCCAATTCAGCCACATTATGCAGCCTATCCACAAATTTTTTTTTCTGTGGGATGTGATTATGATGAACTAAACCTGGGCAGATAAGAAGGACTGAAAGGGGATAAAAAGGCTATTGCTCAATGGTTATCTGTGGACAATGCAAGAAGCAAGAAAAGAACAAGTTAAAAGGAGAGGGATGGAAGGCATGGGGTCAGGGGTGGGAAAAGAATTAGCAGTAAAAGGTAGAAAAGATGGGGATAGTGAGGAAAAGAATGGAACAATGGTGAGAAGGATTACATTTGGGAAAGTCAAAATAGCGGTGGTTTGTGTATATAGAAGAGGAGGGGAAGAGGAAGGCTAGAGGGTAATAAGGAGGTGGATGGAGGAAAAGAAGAAAGAATTGGTTTTGATAGGAAAGGACTTAAATGCATGGCATGGCGAATATGGGGGTGGGATTTAGGATGAAGAAAAGGAGGCATGTATAAGAAACTCCAAACATAGGAAGACGGATTGGGACGGGATAAAGTTACTAGAGGTGATAGGAGAAACAGGATGGGTTATGTGTAATGGCAACATGAAACGAGATGAGGAAGGGGAGATCACATTCATAGAAAAGGAGACAACTTTAATAGACTACATCCTGGCTGAAGAAAGAATGCGGCATATGATAGGCAGTATGGAGGTGGGTAATGAGTTAGGGTCCGAGAACTTCCGGGTCATAGCCACACTAAAAGAAGGCATCAATAAGCGGGGCAAAGGGAGAAATGAAATAGGGGGAGAAACGAACACGAAACTAGGATTCTGGAAGGTAGATAAATTAAAAGAGCTTAAACAAAAGCTGGAAAAGGAGGATGTTAGGCAGGAAAGAGAGGAGGGAGTAAACTCGTTAATTGAAAGGTTGAAGGGGTCGATTGAGAAGCTAAAGGCTGAGCTGGGTATTAATGAAGAAATATTAGGGGTAAAGAGAGACTGGTGGGACAAGGAATGCTGGAACAGTAAAGAGAGGATGAAAGAGTATGTAAGAAAATGTAGAAAAGACGAATTGGAGAAGGAGGAGCATAACAGGAGAAAAAGAGAACATGAAAAGATGCTGGAAAGTAAAAGAGAACGAGGCGATTAAGTATGGAGGAGGAGGAGTTAGGGAATGGAAGTGGAAGATCTGCAACAAGGTCTGGAAAGAAGATGGTTGGCCGGAAAAGTGGATGACAGCACTGGTGGTACCGCTTATCAAGAAAGGGGAAGGAAAGAAGGTTAAGGAATAGAGAGGAATCACTATAATGCCAGTCGGCTATAAAATATACGCAGAAATCTTAAAAAAAAACATTGGAGAGTCCAGTAGAACAAAGGAAAGTATCCCACACAATCAGACGGGATTTAGAAAAGGGATGGGAACCATAGAAAACTTTAGGGAAAAAGAAAGGTTAACTAGTCGCTTGGTTCGTAGATTTGAAAGCAGCGTTTGACTTAGCGAACAGAAAAGTGCTATAACAGGCAGTGAAAGAGAGGGGCGTAGAGAAAAAGTTGGTGAAGAAGATAAAAGAAATTTTTAGTAAAACCAGGATTAGGGTTAAGATAGGAAAGAAAAGAAGGCAGGTTTTGTGGACAAGGATAGGTCTAAGGTAAGGATGCCCGTTCAGAACGCTACTATTTAATATCCTGCTGGCAGACTTAGAGGAGAACCTAAAGGAGAAAGCGAAAGGAGGAACAGTTTTGGGAAATTGCAAACTATACTCTCTAGCATATGCGGAAGCTGTAGTTCTGTTAGCGGATGATGAAAAGGGTATGAACCTAATGATGAGAATCTTTGAAGAGTATGTGGGAGCAAACAATTTGACGGTTAACGTAGATAAGACAAAGATGATGTGCTTCAGAAATAAAAAGAGAAAAATAAATTACATTTAAAAAATGATCGGACAAAAAGTGGAAGTTGTGGAGGAGTTCTGTTACCTAGGTTTTTGGTTTGAGGCAGAAGGGGGAAACGAGCTGCAGGTGAGGAAAAAAATTGAATGTGCGAGTAAAATTATGGGCCAAGTATGGGGTATAGAGAAGAGAAGGTTCAAGGACGATTGGAGAATGAGGGTCTGGTTGTTGGATGCGTTGGTCTGGGCGGTGTTGTGTTATGGAGTAGAGATCTGAGGCTGGAAGGAACATAGGAAAGTTGAGAGCATGCATGAGCGATTTTTAAGATGGGTAATGTGGGTTAGCTGGACTTACCCAGGATACATGTTGAGAGAAGAAATAGGGAGGGAAAAAATGGTTACTCTACAAATTAAGAGAGCCTGGAAGTTTGAAGAGAAGCTAAAAAGGGGAAAGGAAGCAGAATAACACAAGCATGTTTGGGCGAATTTAGTAAGAATGAAGCGGGAGGCAATTTGGATAATTCAAACTGGGAGGAAGAAAGAAGCAAAATGAGAAGTGTTTGTAATATACGAGAAGGGGTTATGGAAATGCAGGACATAGAGTTAGAGCTATTTGTAAAACAAGGAGAAGAGAAATGGACAAAGATTATGAGTTCTAGGTACAATAAATAGTATATGATGGTTAAAGGATTGACGGAACCAAAATATCTGCAAAAAGTAAAAAAGGAAGAAAAATTGAGTAGAGTTGTACGCTTTAGAATGGGAGAAGGATTGAGAGCATGCAGATATTGGATGAATGAAAAGGAGAATGTATGTAGAGTATGTGGGTACGAAATGCAGTCAAGGGCACATATATTAGAGAGATGTACAGGAGAGGAAGATGGACAGTTGAGTGTGGATGAGTTTGTGAGGTGGATTTTTTGTGGTAATGGACAGGGAGTGATGTGAATGAAGAAATTGGAATGAGTAAGAGAAAGCAAGGGAGAAGGGCAGAGCCAAACGGGTAATCCTGTAAAAGGAAAGTAAAAAGCAAAATTGATTTCAAAATCGTGGAACATGAATTCTTTATGGCAAGAGGAAATGAAATCCCTGCCAGATCGCTCATTCGTAAAGTTGTTATTATTATTCTTATTTATATTACGTTATGCTGAATAATTGAATGTAAGTAGTTGTTAAGTTAAACTAAGGATGGATTTGTAAATATATGTACAGAGAGCGGAGGCCCTCAAACACGTAAAAGGGAGAGATTAAATATACAATACAATATAAAATATTTCATATCTATTCCTGAGGTGTGTGTTGTATTCTTTCTATTATACTGTTATGAAATTATTACATACTGTTTATTACATTATAAAATGCGCACGTAGCGCGATCTATTTTTTGACATAGTGCTCCTAAACTGACCCTCCAAACTACAACAAAAAATATTTCCTTTTGTTCCAAATTATAAGCCTGAAAAGGTTTGTTGCATCTCCTGTAAAATTAGGTTCAATGGAATGAAACGGTTTTATTTTTCTAAAGCTAAATTGTGATTGTGATAAACATGAATTATTATGATTTCGAGTGATTCTTTACCTATATTCTTCCAAACTTGGATTGACATTATTTGAATTGCATGAAATTATGATTTTGGAACACAGCATGCCTTTTAATATAAATTTTAAATTCTAATTCGTTTTTAGTATATATTTTGCATTATAATTAGGATTCGATTTAATTAAATTTGATTTGATGATATTTAAAAAATTTGAGCTGATTTTAATTTTTTATTGTATGAACTTACTTTCCTTCCTATTTTGGTCTTTGTTAGATTAGATTGTATTCCATTTCAAAAGATGGCGATTTTTGGATTCTAAAATTCTTGCATTGATTATAAGTTGAGGGCCTGGATCGAGAAAGGTAACCTTCACTCGAGATCGAGTAAAGATCATGTATTGTCCAAACGTCTCGACGGACGAAAATTTTAAAAGTCAAAAAATTAATTTTTTTCAATATAGGCTTGTAGATAATGATAGGGCGGAACTTTTTTCTATTTTATATTTTTTGATCAAATAATTATTTTTAATAATAAACATAAGAAACGAAAAAAAAATGTTTTCCAATTTCAATTACTTTTTTATAAATAAGTCAGCGTAAGTTGGTAAAATATTATTGAAACTGGTTCAAACTTGCTATACTAATCAAATATACCCTAGCGATGCTGAAAAAATGAAGAAAAAGTTTTAAATCGCCTATTGTCTAGTAATATTTTTATGTAAATTAAGACAGATCGATAACCCAGTTTTCTCAGCTTCGCCGACAAAAAGTATCAAAGGAACTTTCGAGTTGATACAACTTGCAGTGAGACATTTTTTGCAGTGATGCATTTTACAAGAAAGCATGCGACGCCGCCAACGATATCTCCGCGAGCACTGAGCACCGTCAGGCAGCGGGCTATCCGTTTCACCGTTTGGCTTTCCAAAATTAAATTTTAAATGATTTTTTTTATGCTTATCTGCTTAAACGAACCCCTTTCCCTTCCCAAGAAATATCAAAATAACAAACTATGTTTTCTGCATATAATTATTTCAGTTATGTTTATATTTAGTACCAACATTTTAAGTGTTTTGCGAACGTGAATGTTTTCGTTTCTTCTGCATACCGACCTGCTTGTTTGTATACAAAGCAATCCAAAACCCTGTTGCGTAGAGAAGGACAAAAATGAGAATTTAGATATTTTCTGTTTAGTTCCAATTATTTTTTTAGACGAGAGTGCACATTTCTATAAAGTTTTAGAAATTGTAGACAGATACATTTCACTTCTCAATATTTTATCGATCACTTTTAAATTTGAGATGTGAAAATAGTTTTCAATTCAATCTAGTCTTTAAATAGCAAAAATCTAAAAAGAAATTTTTTTACAAAGTGCTAGAAAAAGAACGAGAAGCGACAAAAATTGGAAAACAAATGAAAAGAAATTACCAAAAATAAGGTAAGTTATTATGAAACTTTATTTATATTTAAATAAAAATTAATGATTAAAAAAAATATTGTACGAATTTGGTTATTTTAATGTAAACCTTTTTTAATGATTATAGGGAAGGGAATATATCGCAAATTCGAACAAACTAATTCCTGCCAAAGAATTTAAACCCGTCCAGTCGCATGCTTTCTTCTAAAATGCATACTTCGGCAAATTTTAAATGAATCGATCTGTCAATTTCCAAAAATCTTGCTTTAATAGTAAGGAAAAAATGTCTCTCTGCAAGTTTTATCAACTCAAAAGTTCCCTCGATACTTTTTGTCGGCGAAGCTAAGAAAACGGGGTTATCGATCTGTCTTAATTTGAACTAAAATATTATTAAACAATAGGCAATTTAAAACTTTTTCTTCATTTTTTCAGCATCGCTAGGGTACATTTGAAATTGGAAAACATTTTTTTTCGTTTCATATGTTTATTATTCCAAATAATTATTTGATCAAAAATATAAAATAGAAAAAAGTTCCGTCCTATCATTATCTACAAGCCCATATTTTAAAAAAATTAATTTTTTGACTTTTTAAATTTTCGACCGTCGAGGCGTTTGGACAATTCTTTTACTCGATCTCAAGCGAAGGTTATCTTTTTCGATCCAGGCTATTCTTTTTAGACCAGAAGTGAGATTTAAATCAAAGGAAGTCATACTAAAATAAAAGCCTTCAGCACAGGGGTTGAAAAACTTAATTTCACAATTTCTATATAGTTTCCTTAGTTTTAAACCACTGATATTAAAAAAGAAGAATACAACGTGAAAATTTTCATTTTTAATCGCAATTGTACACACCCAGAGCCTAAATTTGAGTCATCTTCAAGGAAAATCGGGCTAAAAGAAAAACTTCTAGCCTGAGGAACTTTAAAACCAAATTTCCTCATTTTCCATATTCTTCTTATTTTTTAACCACTGATATATAAAATAAAGAATGTAAAGTAACAAATTGTATTCTGTATCGCAATTCTAGATTCCAAAATCTTCCAGCATGTATGGGTCTAAAAAGCTCTGTATCTGCATTTTTCTTCATTTTCAAATACAGTTAAGAAAACCACATTAGGTTAGCAGATGGAAATATTTTCCCACGAGTATGCTACATGGAATTGCTCTTTAATAGACGTACCAAATTTTAATCCACTAGTATAAATTTTATAGGAGCTACGAGTGGTAAACGACAGACGGACGGACCTCCGACCGTCGTTATAAGGGTTTTTGGTGTAGCTTACAAAACCTAAAAATATCCTAATGGATATTATAAATAACATAATTTTTTCTCAGTCATAGTATGATCTATTCTCACACAGTCACTTCAAAAGTGCACTTAAATTTAGTGTCCGTCAGTCAGTTTTTAGGATTCTTCTTAGAAGTTAGTCTACATTTTTAGAAACTATGTCAGCATCGATTCTGAAAGTTCTAAGATTGATGACATGAGAGGTAAAGTGCCCTTGTAATTAAAACCATTACGACTTTGGACTCTGGTTTGTCCGAGAACATTTATCTTTTTTCTTGGCCACGTATAAGTTACGTGAATTACCGTGTGTCCGGAGTTTCCACAACGACACTCTGAGGTTGACATCATGGTATGAGAAGAAGGTTGGGAAAGGAAAGCGCGCTGCAAATGTGGATTCGCTACTCGCGATCGATACGTGCTTTGTAGGTCAGGGTCCCGATACACTCGCAATTCGGCACTACTCAGGATATATTCAAAACGAGTCGACACAAATTCATTTTAAACGTAAGGGTATGGACTATATCACTTTTTAACTATTAGAGCTACTTCTCATATAATTTTCTTCAATTCTCTTTTTAAACTATTCCACACCAGATATTAAAAATAGCTGTTTCCAGGTTCACCGAATTTCGGTAAGCACACAACAACTATTTTTAGTGATTTCAGGAGGGTGGAAAGAAACAACTAGGTTCCCCGAAATTGGGCGAGAGCAGCACAAATATCTTCGGTGAGCCAAGACACTACGATTACATATAGGGCAGACTGGAACCTAGTGCTAAAGGTAACTAAATGTTTTTAATTGTTTAGCTTTTAGTTGCGCATTGGGAAAACAAATTTTGATATAAGGTATTGTCGTCCCTTTGAAAAAAACCTTTGCGTCCAATATATTAACGGAGTTTAAAAAATTAATAAGCTCATTTTAAATTGTTTGAACAATTTAGTTGGTTTAAACATTTGTTTTTTTACAAGAAAGCCCCGAAATGAACGCATTTTCTAGTCGAAAATTTGGTGAGATAAAACATTTTGAATGCCTTTTTTTAGGTAAACTCTATAATTGTAAAAAAAGCTTAAAACTAGTTCACAGATGACTGGGTATTCTCAAGTTACCGATTAATTATTATTAATGAAAAACAAACTTTTAAAAGACGAAAATGGAGAGCATATCATATATTTTGTTTTGAAGCAAGGTATAGATTGTGGGCCACATATTAAGTTAAGAGTAACGTACTAGAAAAAGTTGCTGAAGCTTCTTATGTATGATATCTAAAAAAACAATTTCATGTTACTAAATCTTCAGTGACGTCTACTAAAATTTCAGTGACTTCTTCCACAACTGTTGAAAAACAGTGAACAAATTCTGGAATTTCAATTAATATAGTCGCCTGTTTCCAGTTAAACTAAATACCTACCTGAATTATTCTGAATTTAACTAATGTATGCAGTCAGTGCTGCTGATTTCAGTTGATTGGTCAGTAATCTTCTGAGTTTCATTACTGAATAGCCGTCAGTTAAAAAAATTACTGAATGAATCGATAAATCTTTCGGTAGTTTTTGATCAAACTAAAAACTAATCTGTTAGAAATCGTATATGTTGCATATATAAATTCCGGACTTATATGGCTGTATAGAAAACAAACGAAATTCCTTATTAAAAAACTGAGTGGAAGTTTTACTTTTAAAGTTATAAAATATTTAAAATGGACCAATCAGATGCGCGGTACAAACAGTAGTTCGTGCGTGCGCAGTATTACAATGTCTGCCAGTCACTGCTCCGCACACTTTGAATAGATTCCGAGAATGTAAAAATCTTAGAAGTTAAAAAATTAGGATAAATAATTCTGCGACAAATATGTAAAGAGGGCAAACCCTAAGAGATAATTTTTTGGATTCTTCAAGACATGCGTTTAAAAACCCGCTCACAAAACCATCCCTATAAGGAGAAATAAGTAAATTTACCTTCAGGGTTGGCGAAAATTTATTTCTCATTCTTACTTAGGAAAAGTAACAAACTTTGAAAATCAAGAAAGTTATTCTACTAACTTATTTTTGGATCACCTGATTGCATTAGGGACTGATGCTCTGATATCCACGCAACTTCGGAAAATTGAAGAATTTAAGCATAGTGATGACTGCGATTCGACCCTACGATATTTTAGAAACTCAATGACCCATTACATGACGTTCGAACATCCTAAAGAAAACACCCGCACAGTGACACCGATATAAATTTCATTTGTGGGTTGGTAGATATTTTCCCATCTCTTACTCAGGGAAATTGAAGAATTTCTGCAATAAGCAAAGTGGTTGGACCTCATGACTTTTTGATCAACTTATTAATCGAGGGGATAGCATTCTAAAATCCTGAGAAACCCACCTTCGCAGAGACACCGAACTGAATATAAATTGTGGGCTGTTTTAAATATGTATCAAAAAATCAATGGCAACAAGGACTTCCATTACTGCAGAAAATGTCCAATCTTTCTTAGTAGTGCATGAAGAAATATTTCTAAAAGCCGTTAAGATTACATTTAGATCGGTGTGACTTCGAAAATGGTTTCCTGTTGATGTTAGAACATCATTCTCTGAGTTATTCAGTGGATAATAAAGTCAGGGACATAGCAACTTTTATTACTGTGGAAACTTTTCAACCTTTTTTATTAGGAGATGAACAAATATTTCTGACACCTCTTAGATGTGAGTATTTTTACCTGATGATTTAGGAGCATCATCTCCTGAATGATTAAGATATTTAAAAAATGATTAGGTCCACAAAATTGTCATTATTGCGAAAAATGTTCGATCTTTCTTGGCAGGGGATGAGCAAATATTTCTAACAACCCTCAATGTGTATTCTGATCGACATTACTTCGAGGTTTGCTTCCTAAGAATGCTAAAAGATCATCCCCTGGGTAATTGAGTTGATTAGAAAATGAGTAAGGCCAACAATTTTAATTACTGCAGAAAATCTTCGATCTCTCTTAGTAGTGGATGACCAAATATTTACAACACACGTCAAATTAAATTCAGATCAGTGTCATGCACAGAAAGTATTTTAAGCAATTTAAAAAATCACCCCGCACGTCAGTGATTTAACGAAAATATCAGTGGGGTCCAGCACTCTGATTACTTTGAAAATGTTTCATCTTCCTAAGTAGATGATGGAGAAAAAATTCATAACATCCCCCAGGTCATGGTGGACGTGCCCACTTGCGGACGGACGGTCACTTAGCAAAGTCAGATTTCCACTCACGGACGCGCAACTGTTTATACCGCGCTCCTAATTGGTTCAGCCTGAATATTTTATAACTTAAGAAGTCAAACTCAAACCAATTTTTTGAAAAGGAATGTCCGAATTCCGTTATACAGTCATATCATTTCAAACACTTAAATCTAGGACAGCTTTTTATAGCTGTTTAAGGATTACATTTAAAAAATGGAATTCACGGAAATGATGGAACTCACAGATTTCATGGAATACAGGGAATTCATGGATGTCGCAGAATCGTGATATTAAAGAAAATCGTGGAATTCATGGTATTCACGAAATACAAGGAATTAAGTTTCGTGAATTCTCTGAATTCCGTAAATTACACTTATTCCTTGAATTCCATGAATTCCGAAAATTTCCTAAATTATCTCAATCTCTTCATTTCCATGAATTCGGCGAATTCCCTTAATTCCTTGAATTTCATGAATTACGCAAATTTCCTAAATTACCTCATTTTCTTCATTTCCATGAATTCTGCGAATTCCCTTAATTCCTTGAATTTCATGAATTACGCAAATTTCATGAATCCTTTGAATTCCGTAAATTACTTATATTTCATGAATTCCTTGATTTCCACAAATTCTGTGAATTCTATCAATTCCGTGTATTTCTTTAATTCTTTGAATTTCTTGAATTGCTAGAATTTAATTAATTCCTTGAATTCCATGAAGTCTGCGAAATCCGTGACTTCTGTGAATTTCATGAATTCCGCGAATTCCATAGATTTCGTGAATTCCGTCATTGTTATAAATTCCGTGAATTTCATGAATTCTGTGAATTTTATGACTTTCGTGAATTCCTTGAATGCAGTGAATTCCTTGAATGCAGTGAATTCCTTGAATGCAGTGAATTCCCTGAATGCAGTGAATTCCTTGAATTCCTTGATTTCAATTAATTCAGTGATTTCTTTGTGGACAATTCTCGTCTTATAAACGTTTTAATGCATGTATTAGAATGCTGGACGGTGACTTCACGATTTATAACACTTAAAATAGCATAAAATAACAACAATACAATAACTACGAGCTGTTATTTATATTTATCCTCGAAATTTGTACAAAAGAATTACTAGATATGGCCAAAGCTGGCACAAGACGTGGTTAAAAATAGCACGTTCGTGGTCAAAACTGGAGAAATCCGAGATTTTAAAAATTTATCATCTTCTCAATTAGTTGATGAATTTTTTTATTTATGGGCGGCTAAAGTTCGTGAACGACGACTTCGAAGAAATATATTAAACCAGTTACTTTTATTTGGAACGTAGTAGTTAACTAATTATAAAATATATATAATATATATATAAATAATAATATATATAAATAGAATATATATATATATATATATATATATAATTTATAATATTT
>JAAAKG020029792.1:0-17771 GCA_010014905.2 Druon quercuslanigerum
GGTTTTTTTGCTAAAATATTCAACTTTTTGTCCACTTTTCACTTATAGTGAGGTGAATATTAGTTAAATTTAACGAACACAGCTTAAATAATTACACAGCCATACAAAAAATTATTTTTCCTCATCTGGAAGTCAGACCATGTTTACCATATGTTTTTGAGGTCGCTGAATCTCAATCCAAAGTCTAAAATTCCCCAGAATGTCAGGGTTTCGACATAGCCTTTAAAATACCTCGTAATCTAAGGTATTAAACACTTTGAGGTTTTGACATTAGCATTAAGTGTAAAGTATCTTGGACCTCGGATTCTGATTCAGCGACCCTAAAAACATCAAATAAACGCGATCCGATCTTTAGACCCGGGAGAAGATACTCGCGAAAAATATTCACAAGGTTTCTTTGATGTTATCTTAGAACTCTGACATGCTTAAGTTTTTTGCACATCGGATTTGGATACAGCGACCGCAACAACATATAATAAACGTCGTCTGATCCCGAGACTCGGAAAAAAATGATAAAGCTTTTTATGTTATGTCATAACCCTGACGTGCTGAGGGTGTTTGGACCTCGGATTCCGATTCAGCAACCCCAAAAACATGTAGTAAACATGGTCTGACCTCCAGAAGAGGAACAAGATTTTGTTGGTGTGGCTGTGATATTGTTCATAACTATCTGATACTATATTAATGCTAGATTATTGCGGGCTTTCCTGAAATATTAAAATTTGCATTGAATCTTTACTTACATAATTATAATAAATAAAGAATAAAGAACAAGATAATCTGCATTTCTCAAAAAATCTGAAACTTGCTAGCATTACTCTAAAAAAAGATAGTCATAACCCATAAGAAATTGTTCAAACAATTAGATCGGTTTTAAGCAATTTTTAAAGATTCTAAGGAATTTTCATGTTATTTATAATGTTTCAAAATATTTCAAGGAATATATAATAGGATTGATAATTGATAAAAACTTAGGTTATTTCTTAAAACTCTAAAAAATTGAGAATAAATTGCAATAATATCAAAGAATTCCATAGGAGTCAAACGGAGCTCTGCCTGCATAAGCATGGATATGGATGAAAAGACCCCCATAAATGGGCTCTCCTGGTATGCATGATTGCTGTATGATAGAAGGGTAAAAGAGACTAGCAAACACGAGCCTTCTGGATCCCTGAGTCGAGGTCCCTTCCGGACTGATCTCCAGTCATTGGAATGTCAGGAATGTCCTACGGCCCGCACAGCGACCAAGGAACGTCCCTCCGTTGGGATGCTAACCTGCGAACGGGTATTATTGAGTGTCTCACTGAATGCGAGCGCCCCCCCTAAGCTATGGGTGTTGAGTAAGCGTGCGCGTCGCACGTTGGAACATGGGGTTCACGAAGGGGCTCTAGCGACCTCTCGGGGACACCGGACGACCTCCCCGAGTAATTATTCTTACCCTTGCATGCCGGGCTCTGCAGAAGCAGACCTTATATTTTGCTATCTACTCCTGATAACTAAAATGGAGCACGCAGAACTAAAAGCAAAAAAGATGGAAAAGGAGGTGGCCCGGGGGGAAAGGGCTCGGGTCATAACGGGCCTTTTCTTCCAACCTGTCTCTCCAGCGAGCCAAACTCAGGTGGCGGCTGTGCCCCCCGCTCTTATGAGAGCCGAGGGATTGACGGTTCCTCTGAAGAGAGCTATGCAAACGGACCAGTAAACTTTTAAGATTGCCCGCCAGGGACAGCAGGAGTCTGTCGGTGTACAGGAGGATCTGGATCCGACTTAAATGAGAGATTTTAATCTAACGATTACCCAAATTAACTTGCATTACAGCAAAGGCACCTCTGTAGTTTTGCAGAGGGGCATGGCTGCGCGGCACACATATATATCTCCAATCCAGGAACCGTTAGGGTTCCAGATACTATTGGGGGTTTAGATTTAGCTGCTTATTATTACTGGGACCCCAAGGCAGCCAATCCAAGGGTTTGCATACGTAACCCGGTCAGGGAGGAAGTCATTGACATCACTTTCTGTAACGGTAGTTTTATAGATAACATCAAGAAGTGGAGAGTCTCAGATTAAGCTACTCTCTTAGATCATTCACAGATAAAGTTCAAGTTGGAATCCAATGAATCCGTTTCTGGCCCATAATGGGCCAGAAATACAAGAAGGCCGGACTGGATTCAGTTTTCTATGGAACTAAGAAGTGCACTCTCAGAGCTGTCCAGGTCAATTATGTACGTGGACATCCTGGACATGGGGGCCGAGATTTTCACGGAAGCCGTCAAATCTACTTATGAAACTAATATTCCACCTTCAAGAGTCCAAAAGGCTGGCAAAACAGACTGGTGGAATCGGACACTCGAAGAGCTTCGCAGGGAAACCAGAACGAAGTTCAGACGTGCCAGTACTGACAAATGAAGTAACTATGGACTTCATTTACGACAACGGGGGATGAATATAGGAGTGTAATGCGTAAGGCAAAGCATAAAAGCCGGACTAACGTTTGCACATACATCCAGAAAGTAACAGAGGTGGCTAGACTGAATAAGCTGTTTTATCAAAATTAGGACGCAGTTCTCGGTATTTTGAAATTTTTCGGTGGGGGATACTCAGAGTCTGACGGGGATACCTTAAATCAACTTATTGGGGTACATTTTTCGGTCTTGAAAAAGTGATCAGAAGAGGGGACGACGCGTCTGAGGCATAAAAGCCGCTGATGCCATTCGGTTTAGTTTTTGATAAGACGGCAGAAGTTGCAATACAATTTTTAATAACAATATTTTTTAAAGAATTCGCATTTTTTTTAAGCAAGTCAATGAAAGTGCGTCTTTTTTAATGCGGATGCCTGTAACGAATTGTAATAATATACGTTTATGGAAGTGATATGCAATCTGAGGGACAAACTAGAGTGTGAAGCACGAGACACATAATCAGAAGGTGTGTGTTTACACCGAAGGAGCTTTAGCAAAAGAGAATTCACTAGAACCCAGTTACTCTTATAGATCTTTTGACCTTTAGTTTTAAAAAGTCTGTGCACTAGTTTGGGAAATATGGAAAGACCGAACGCAAAGATCGAATGTGATTTTTTAAATTTACGTTATGCAGTTTGTCTTGT
This sequence comes from Druon quercuslanigerum, assembly GCA_010014905.2. Lineage (NCBI taxonomy): Eukaryota > Metazoa > Arthropoda > Insecta > Hymenoptera > Cynipidae > Druon > Druon quercuslanigerum. Next base: position 3,101 of record JAAAKG020029792.1, read on the forward strand.
TTCTGCCGATCATTTCAATATCTGCTTATATAATACTATGGAAATATTCAATTGAAAATCGATGATATCAATAGTTTTTGGGTATTTAGATTTGGTGATCAGAATATAAATTTTTCACAAAGCTTTTATTTTAAATAAGATTTTTTTTATTCCTGTTATGAATTATGGTGTACATATCAGGATTAACACGGACCGTGGTAAGGGCCAATATTATAACGACCTTGAATATTACTAGTTTCCGGATTATTTTTAAGAAAATGGCTATTATAAACCACTAGGTTATGCTGATTCAATTGATTCTCTTGACTCAATTGTTCATGACGACCCAATGCTTCCAATAGAGCAGTACGCTCGTTTAACGCACGTTCCATTGCCTTTGGCGCAAGTACTTTACATGTCTTGCGCATAATACAGTCTGGTGTAAGTTCCTTACAGTCGCATAAAAATTTTCCAGCATCGCCTTGAATGCAGAAAACTGTAAGTGAGAAACATTTTTGTTAAATCTATAGTGCAACAAGCGTTTAAATTCAAAAATTAGTTGACGAAAATTATCAATAAGTGTCCAGTAATGTTTAAGAAAAAAATTAGACAAGGTAAGCCAGTAGGTGTAGAGGAAGTAGAGGAGAAAAATAAAGAAGAACAAGGGGCTTCTAAAGGCATAATTAAACTTTTTTTAAAGAAAAAATAATTTTTAATATTTCTGCAAAAAATAGTTCCATAGACTATTAATAATTAAGCCGTTTGCGATCAAATGAGGATACGCCCGAAACGCCGTTCTTTTAGTTGGCCCCCGGTTCATATTTTTTTCAGGTCGAATTTTAATTTTTTTCAAACACATCCCATTAGAAAATTTTATTGCGCATATTTTAAGTTCTATAAATCAATGTGATAACGTTATTCGTTTTCGAAATAATCAAGAAAATGTTATATACTTTTTTCTGCACTCGCAAAATACGAATAAAAAAAGTAATGGTATTTATAAAATTTTAAATAATTTTTACTATATATTTACAACGATTTTTATTTTTCTCATAACGTACATTATAGTTTTAAAGTCACAATTACTAAGAGAGTATAAGCCAGTGACGCGCGTAATAGCGAGCACACCAAGTCCGAAAACCTAGAGGAACCGCGTGTAAAGCATGAGGCAAATGCGTCCGAGCGCGTAGCGCGAGATGAATACCTAATCGAGCGAAAGAAATTAATTTTGAAGTAGAAACGATTAATTTTTAACCAAAAATAAAACCGTGAAATTTTTATTTAAAAAAATTAATTTTGAATAAATAAAAACAATTGAATGTAAAACAAAATAGTGAAAGTTTCAACCAAAGTAATCAATTTACAAACAAAAATAATAATTTTCTTCCAAAAAAAGTTGAAATTGCAACAAAACACATGAATTTTCAGCATATACTTAAATTTTCAACTACAAAGATAATGTTTCAATAAAAAATTGAATAGTTGCATTTTCAGTTGAACAATAATTATCAACCACATAAAATCAGACTTTAAACAAAATATTTAAATTTCCAAGCAAGAAATTAAATTTTCAAACAAATAATTTATTTTTTTACCGAAAACAGAAGTTTTAAAACAAGAACAATTTTTTTCAACAAAATAGATAAATTTTTTACGAAAAATGTTTAGTTTATTAGTTTAAAAAATAAATTTACAACCAAACACTTTTCAGAAAAGTAGTTTAATTTACAAAAAAGTAAAACAAATTTTGTACGAAATTGTTAAATTTTCAAATGAAAAAATTTTAAATAAAAAAACATCAACTAAAAATGATACAGTTACAGTTGATACACTTTTAATAATTTTCTATATTATATTTACTAAATTATTTACATTTTTTAATCTTTTTAATTTTACCGAATTGAAACATTTGGCTTTAAAACCTTCTACACTTTTTTTCGAAAACTCAGGGAATCGTTTGATTTATTTAAAAATCTTCTTTATTTCTTTTTAAAGTACATGTTTCAAAATAAAAAATTATTAAAAATTTTCACATGATAATTAGGAAAATAATTCGGGTTTTCTAATTTTTTCAGACCTTCTAATCTTATAATCTTTAAAAATATTCAAATTTTGCCTGAATTTTGTTAATTTTGCAATATTAAAAAAAGACACCTTTAAAGTTTTTCAGATTCTTTGAGAATTTGTTTTATCTTTTGCAGTGTCTTTACAAGTTTTAAAATAATCTTTCGTAAAACTTTAAAAAATTCTTGTAAAATTTTTACAAGTTTTAATTATTTTTAAATCTATTCAAAATTGCTGAAATCTCTTAAATTTACTCAAATTAGAAAGTTTATTTTTTTAAGCAGCATACACTTAAAAAAATATTGTATGTACTTTAAAAAACTTTTATGAAATAAAAAAAAAAAGCTTGGGCAAAATAATTCCCCATCATAAGTAATAAAAAATGTTTCGTAATTTTTTTTCAATTTTATTTTAGAATTAATTCTAAAACAATAATTCAAGTTCGACACCGAAAACGAATCGTGAAGTCGGAGGAGCTCGGGTTTATGCTCGTGCATTTTCGGCTCTACAAGAGGCTGGCTGACGCAACATGTAGCAGAGCCTACTCACCGACACGCTGCGTTTGAATGTATTTCTCCTATATGGGAGAGTAATGGGGGGCGAAAAATCCCACGTTCTGGAGACACTGACAGACGTTGATATTGCAAGACGAGCTAGCACGTGTACGGGACTGCGCTGAGATCTTAAATAAATTGTTACTTTAAAACAATCAAACATAATTTCGAAAAATAATAAAGTTATCACATTTATTGATAGGACTAAAAATATGCGCAATAAAAGTTTCTATTGGAATATGTTATTAAAACATTAAAAATGGACCCGAACAAAAATATGACCCAGGTACCAACTTAAACGATGACGTTTCGAGCGTATCCCCTCTTGATCGCTAGCGATTTAATTTAATTTGGCCAGAATATATACTTATTTACGGATTTAATAACACTTGTTTCTTCTTATGCGAGATATGTCTCAAACTTCATTGGGCTTGTGAAAAATTTAAATAATAATTTTTTTCAAAAAAAAAGGAAAATTTTCGGACCACTGTAGTGTCCAGCTATAAATAAGATTTTTCAGCAAAAAAATTAAAATTAACAACAGATTCTTTTTACTTCATTAATTATTCACAAAAATAAATTCACTTACTCTCAGCCAGTTCTTTAACAGTAAAAAGATGTTCCTGGAGTTCTGGATTTAGGTTTCTACACTTCCAAAAAAAGCGTTCATACTTTCTGCCTGAGTTTTTAACGCAATATCCTGTAATAAATGTAATGATCTTTAAAATCTATCATACAAAGCGAAAAATGGTAAGCCCACATAACTTTCAACAAAATAATTCATAATTGATATTTCTGCCAAAAAATCTATTAATTTTTAATAAGAAATAATTTAAGTCAACTAAAAGACAAGAATTTTTAATGAAATATATGAATCCTCAACAAAAACAAATTATTTTTTCCGACCAGTTCTATTTTTTTTTTCGAAAAATAATAAATTTCTACCAAACCAGATTAGGATTAATTTAAAAATTTAAAAGGATTCTTGAGTCCAGAGATGCCACATCTTGGTAAAAATCATTGTGAATTTTGTTTCTAATCAAAATTTAAAAAAAAACTGTCGATAACGAATTCCTTATACCAAAAAATCATGAAATTTTGTTTATTTTTTGTATTTCAGATAATCTTTTCCCATACTAAAAGACAATAAGAAACTCGGTTGTCAGAATAAAATATTGTGGTTGTCGAATGTTTTGTTCCGGATTTTATCGTGCTCACCACGAACAAATATTTAAAAAAATATTTTAAGGCAGCGGCTATAGTAATAGGTACAAAAAAAATTATTTATTTATCTGAAATAATTAACAAAAAATAACTTAACCCATTAAGTCCTGACTGGACACAGCCATATTTAATCCGCCATCTTTAATTTTGAAAACGTGATAGCAGATTCACAATAAGCGACCCAAAAAACCATCTTGCACTTATTTTTATTATATTTGAACAAAAATTGTTATTGCAGGAAAAAGTACCGTAAAAATAAAAAAATTAGAATTTAAGCCGCCATATTGGATGCCGCCATGTTTAATTTGAAAATTAAAATTTGAAAATTAAAATTTGAAAATTTTAATTTGAAAAACCAACCACTACATTTTGGAAGGCTAGAGTGCATGGACACTTTTAATGCACAAATAAAAAAAATCTCTGGACGATTTCGTTCCTAAAATTACATATAAAAAATTTTTTTCATTTGGCAATTCGTGTTTTTGTTAAATAAACAAATATATCTTTTCAAATATGCATTTTTTTAAATCTTAAAAATTTGTCCATTCAGGACATAATGGGTTAAATGATTTAACAATTAATTGATTTTTTAAAATGTGAAAGAATCTTGTTGTCATGGATCAAATCTGAAAATCTTATTTTTAAACTTACTAATAATTTCCCAAAATTCAATTTTAAAATATCCTTAAATATCCGAAAATATATGGAAATTTTCACTAATTTCTTCTAATTTTACAGGTAAATGTGCCAAATCACCATTAATTACACCAAATTAATTTTCAATACTTTTATAAATTGTCGAAAATTTATGACATTTTTGGTACTTTATGATAATTTACCATAAATTGACCAAAATTTAATTTGAAAATGTCTATAAATTCCGGACATTTATGAACTTTTTTTGCCATTTATGTTGATTTTACAAGAAAATATTCATAGCGCAAAATTCAATTTTAACATGTCTATAAATTTCCGGCTATTTTTGTCAATTTTTTTCAACTTTACTCCCTAGGGAGTAAAATTTCGAGCTTTAAACCCCCTTCTTAGCCGTTGAAAATGGCTGAAATCATGCATGTGTCATAAAAATATGCTTGCAAATATTTTTTTAAACTTACTTTTTGCTGCATACAAATCCATATATCTTTTTTCTAATAGTTGGACTGCTTGTAGTTCTCGTCTTTCATTTGTTTTTCTTTGTATTTCTGGTATTTGAAATCGTTCGAGTTCTTGTACTCGTTGTTCTTTTTCTCGTATTTCTTGTTGCTTTTTTAGTGGAATATAAGGTCTAGAACCTTCAAGACTTAATTTTTTACCCTTATCACTAGCACTAGCACAATGGTAAGAAAAGAAGCACAGAAAGACAAACAGTAAAAATTGCATTTCTGGTAATGCTAACAAAACTTTTCAATGAATTTACTTTCGATCAGCGTAACTCAAGGAATAAATGTCTTTCTAGTTTTATCGCTTTCTATATACAAAATTGCTACCTACTTTTTATAAAACAAAGTTGCTGAATTGAGATAGTATAATGCGCAATAGATAAGCATCGAAAATTTCCATATTGAGATAAAAAAGTTTCTTATCGCATTTAGATGAACGGGGTTTAGAATAGAAGACGTAATAAGTCTGAATAAATATTCTCAAGGGCAGTCGTTATATATCTTTGCTCTTGCGAATTTGTACAATATTAATAGAATTTCCGTAAAAAAGGAATTCACATAATTAAACTTATTTTTTGTAAAATCAGATTCCAAAGTTTTCCATTTTTAATATTATAAATATCATTATTTATATATATATATATATATATATATATATATATATATATATTATTGTTACAATTTCATTTATTTATTTTAATCAATTTATTAATTTTGCTCAAATATAGTTGTAATGAGAATTTGAAAACTGTCTATTTTTATACGTTTATAATGACGGTTTAGGAATACATGGTGCTTAAATACACCATTTAAAGATCTGACACAATGTGCACATTCAATTAGGGTGATTCTTACGATTTTTTTCTTTGAGGGTGTTTTATTTTTTTAGCAACAAATGTTTTCCTTATCTGCAATTATCTTTCTTTTTTGATATTTTGTTTGGGATGTCCAAGGAAATTCGAAGATTTTATTCCGAATTGTTAATATTATCTTAATCGAGTTGAAACTCAACATTTCTCCTCATATTCATATTCAAATTTTTAGCAGATTTTTGGTATCCATGCGCGAAGACCGAGGTAGTGCGTTTGAGGCAGCGCTCCCCCACTGCTGTCTGCGACTTCGTTGTTGACCTCGAATTCAATGAGCGGGCCCGCCGCCGCTCCCACTGCACTCGGCCAGCTTTACGCTCGGTTACCGGGAGTGGGTAGAGAGTAAGTAGAGTCAGTCGTCGTATGATTTTTGGAGGAGACAGATCCACTCTGCCTTTCTTTCTCTCGCAGTACAATAAATACATCTACCATCATTAGCCCGTATACATTTGCATAATTTTCTCAAGTCATTCCTTCACTGCTTCAACTCCAGAGTTGTTTAATCAAATCGTGAAAAAAATTAGTGCTTGTTTATCACCTAGTTTGTTTTTCACGTAGGAACGGTGGTGCCAGAGGCCTCTTCTCTACGGTGCCAGGACCTGCGTGTTAGGTTAGGAACGGACTCGTCGGTGCCAGACGGGAACCTCTACAGTGCCTATACCCGAATTAGGCGTTTGTCAATTAATTGTGACGTGAATGTTGTGGTGCTAGGAGAGATCCTCTTGAAAGTGCCTAGTGGAAGTAAACAGTGCCTGTCGCCAATTGAGAAGCTTCGGCCGCAAGGTTGCCCTCTTCAGTTGGTTTATTTCCTTTTCATCGTGACGTAGTCACCTTGAATAGGTCGTCCCGTTTCAATTGAAAGCAATTAGAATGTGGGTTGTTTACTGTCGCCAATAAGTGGCAATCGCGTTCTCAATGATACGATCACGGATTACGAAGCGCCAAGGCATCGGTACGCCACCTTTGCGAGCATGGATCACAAGGACCCGGACGCATTTCTCAATCATTGCGAGGTTTACTTCATGGAAGCCTTAATTGAACCATCCTTGTGGTCAAGGATTATCATCAAAACCGCTTTCCTGGGAAAATTTCAGGAATTTGCTCATCCAGCACTTTGCGGGAGTGGCCGCTCTAAATTAGCTACATAACAAATTGAATGCTACTAAGCAGGAGAAGAAGGAAGCCACGGGGGTATTCACACAAAGAAAATATTTGCTCGCTCTCCGATTGCTACCCTCGGCACCCAAAGAGCAGATTATCTTCTTATTATTGGAGGTTCTTAGACCATTGGTAAAGAAGGCGCTTTGGGTAGCACAGATGAACTCCTTTAAATACTTATTTGAACGCGCGGTACAAGCTGAAAGCGATGAAGCCGAGGAGAAAACCCGCTAGACCGGCAAGGTGTCGCAGGGAAAAGGTTTTACAACTACACAAAAGACTCCAAATTATTCCGAGGCGACACCGGCCTCGACACAGCCCCCGTTACAGTGCCACTATTGCACGGGTCGCAATTTTCACGGAGAGTGCCCAGTAAAAAAAGCACGACAAGCGGCCGCGGTCCCGGGAAACTAAAAGACCGGGCGACTGAGGCCGATGCCCCTGCCGCCTAGATAGAAACGTTCGCCTCGGAGAACTTTGTAAATCAGTTGATTCTAGCCCCTTCCAAACTTATTAACCGCAACATTCCCCCCCCCCTCATCCCTTGTTGGCCACGGTGGGATCCACTATTCACTTTAAGGGGACCATTAAACTAACACCGTTACTTCAACAGGCCCTGTACCCGTGAAAATAATACGTCAGCTTCGAATTGAGAGCCGAAATCATCCTGGGCCGACCCTGGCAACAACAACATATGTTCATTCATGAGAACATAGACGACTGTATCTTCAAAGGTCCCCTCCCCACGAATAAGAGCTTCCCTCCCCCACAAGAGACGTCTCAGTGCCAACAGCTTTCTTCAAGAATACCAGGATGAGTTCCGGAAGCTTCTTTAACTACATGCGCCATCGTTCCATGAAGGAGGGAGCCTCAAGCAGACACTGGCTAATGCGTCAACAGATCGACCTGCAGGTTTGCGAGATGTTGCGTGATGGCATCATAGAACCAACTACCTCCCCGTTTAGCTCTGCCATTGTCCTCGCCGGTAAGAAAGACGGCGATTACCGCTTTTGCGTGGACTACGGCCGTTCTAACGGCATGACGGGAGACGCCCCTCAGAGTTTACCGAGAGAACATGAAACCCTGAAGGATCTCGGCACAGCGAAAATATTCTCAAACCTTGACCTAAAGAGTGATGCCTTATGGCCTGAAAAACGCACCTGGCACATTCCAAACCTTCATGCGCCAAGTTCTGGCCGAACAGTGGGGTATCTACGACTGGCAATATACGGGCTGACAGTCGCGTCAGCTAAGTGCAGTTTTGGCCAGACAACCCTCTCGTACCTGGGACACATGGTCAATACAGAGGGTAACTCGAAGAAAACCGGGCATGTCAAAGCAATTCGAAATGCTGCCCCGCGACGGACCCGCAAGGAAAAGCGTTTCTTACTAGGGGTCTGCAATTGGGTCAAGGAGTATATTCCGAACTCTTCCATCATTCGCGCCCCACTTTCCGACATGCTGTAGACCAAAATGCCCTACAAGGTGACGACGGAGAACCTTTAACATTTTGAGGCTACCAAGACCGCTTTCCATAGGCTTATTACTCTCAGTAGACCAGACCCCCATTTACGGTTCGTTCTGTAAACTGACGCTAGTTCCCGCGGAATAGGTGCCGTTTTAATGCAGGACGAATTCGATGGAAAACGACGGATCATCTCCTTCGCCAGTGCGAGATTTCCGCCCAACAAGGCCCGGTACCATTGAAATGAGCAGGAATGCCTTGCAATTATATGGAAAATGAAAAGGTGTCGACCTTTTCTAGAGGATCGACCGTTTACATTATGGACCGATAGTAAGACAATCACCTGGTTAGAACGACAGAAGGTTACCAGAAACAAATTAACTAGGTGGGATATTTACTTCAGCCGCTGCCCACGAACCATCGAGCACGTGTCAGGGAAGGAAAACAAGCTACCTGATTCCCTTTCCGGGCATCTCAATTCCGGCGAGCTATCGCTCGGCGAGCTCGATATCGAAATGATGTTGCCGCCGACCAGCAAGAGGACTCAAGCATCACCAGAGATGTTCTCCGATGAAAGAAATTGATTAACTCACAGCAGCCATCAAATCAAGACAAGTAATTTCTCGGCAGACACCGCTTGAACGAGCAAGGTTGATGATCTAAGAATACCGCCAAAATATGGAGGTTACTGGTACTCGCCGCGCTACAAACAAAGGTGATTTAGGAATTCCACGACGCAGGAATAGCTGGCCACCCCAGGACGAACAAGACGATCCTTTCCATCAAGGAAAACTTTTTGTGGCCCGGAATGACCAGAGAAATCCGGCGTTACGTGGCAGCATACCACCCATGCATTTGCTACAAACCGGTGAAAGGGAGACAGCCGGATGGCCAGCGTCCACAAGCAGAAATGCGAGCCTATGATACAGTCGCCGTCGACCTGATGGGTCTGTATCCACGAACTAGTCAGGGCCACAGTTACATTTCAGTGGTTACTGATTTTTCCCCTTCAAACAGCCGAGGCCGCGAGAGTAATACGCATCATGGAGGAAGAGGTTCTTAGTCGCTTCGGCTACCCCCGCAGGGTCTTGATCTACAACGGACGACAGTTCACGGGCCACGCCTAAGTCGAGGCAACTCATTGGTGGGGTTGTGAATTATGGACAACCCCCGTTTACGACCCTCGTGCCGACCCCACCGAACAAAGAAATCAAGAGTTGACATATATTAGACCTCCTTTTTGTTTTGAGAAAAAGAAAAACGCCCCGACGGGAATAAAGCCCAGGCGTCTCCTTATTGGTAGGGCTATTCTTTGCCCAGGAGAAGGGGAGCTACAATCAGAGACCATCGATGTACTAACGGCCGCGGAGTGCGAGTACCGCGAACACGAGGCCACACCCAGTCTACCTCGTTACTATCCGGGAGACTGGGTGTACGCACCCTACTGTCGGCTGGGCAACAAAATAATGGGTTTTATGCCAAACCAGATCCTCAATCCTATCGAAACCGTGGCTAGGGAGGAGGAAAATGAGGACGGTTTGCCTCATCACACTAAAAATACTTTGGTGATTATATATTTAACTAATTCCATAGGATTTAAAAATTTTTATGGTATTTTTAACAACTCCAAGATATTTTGAATATATGTCAATCATTTGAAAGGTCTCTTTAAAAATTCCAAGAAGTTTTAAGTGGATTTAAATAATTCAAAATATTTCCAAGAGATTTTAAAGAATTCAGAGAACTATAAAGAAAATCAAGGAGTTTTTAGGATACTTAAAAAGTTTCGCAGGATTTCAAAAAATAAACAGGATTATAAATATTTCAGGTAATTTAAAAAAATTTTAAACGTCTTAAATAAACTTTATTAACTTGAGGAAATTAAAAAATTAAAAGAAATTCCCAATTTCAAGAAATGTTGAAAAGTTTTCAATAATTTGAAGGCATTCTAAATCCTTAACAATTTTAAAAATATTTCGATAATTTTAAGAAATTTAAAAATATTTTAAACATTTTTTCGTGTCTTTCTAAATTCGAAGAAATTTTAAATAGATTTAAATAATTTAAAAGAGTTGCAGTGAGTCTTAAAGATTTCACAAAATCTTTAAAAATTCCAAGAAATTTTCAATAGATTCCAATAATTTGAAAGAGTTCCAAAGAATTTTAAAATTTTTAGAGACTTAAAAAAGTCAAGGAATTTTTTTAGATATTTAAACAGTTTCAAAGGATTTAAAGAAATATAAAAGGATTTGTAAATTTTTATGTAATTTAAAAAAATTTAAACGTTTCGAATAGATTTCAATAATTTAAAGGAATTCACAAGGATTTTAAAGATTTGAGGGGTCAAATTTAAATTTTTTTAAATGTTTTTCGTGTTATGTTTTTTCGTTTATGTTTTTGAGCAATTAGGGAAATTCGAAAAAATTCTTAGGAATTTTAAATATATTAAATACTTTTAAAGAATATTAAAAAACTTCACAGAACTGGAAATATTTTATGGTTTTTTAAAAAAAATCTCAGAAGATTTAAATAGATTTTCATACTTTGAGAGAATCCCAAAGAATTTGAAAGATTTTAAGAAATTATTTTAAATTGCAGGGTATTTTCAAGAGATTCAAAAAGCATAAGGGAATTTTAGAATATTTTTAATACTTCAGCATATTTTTATAAATTTCAATGAATTTGAAATATATTCGAATTATTTTGAAGAATTGCAATTAATTTTTAAGTTACTTAAAAAGTTTCGAAGAATTTCAGAAAAATTACATAAGATAGTAAATATTTTTCATCATTTAAATATTTTTTTTTTAATTTTACGTAATTTTCAAGGCGTTTCCATAGTTTAAAGGTGCTTCAAAAGATTTAAAAGCTTTGGAAATATTTAAGGGCGTTTAAAAGTATTCTAAGCATTTTTAAATATACTGCAAAAAATTGCAGAAATTTCAAACGTTTTAAAATTTTTTTGGGAATTCTTAAAAATTCCAAAGAATATTCAAGACACTTTAAAAAATTTTAACAATTTATAAAACTTCCATATGATTGAAAGTATTTTAGGATATTTTTAAAAAATACAAAAAATTTTTATTATTTTTTTATAATTTAAAGTAATTTCAAAATAGTTAAAATATTTTAGGGCATTCTGGAAAATTCTAAAAAAATTTGAATTATATAAAAACTTTCGAAGGATATTAAAGGATTTAAAAAAATTTCAAGGATCTTAGGATACTTTCAAAAAATCCACGAAATTTTTGAATGTTTGTCAAGAATCTAGAGGATTTCCAAGAGGTTTTGAACATTTAAGGAAATTCTCAAAAAATCTGTGAAATTTTCAAGAAATTTAAAGAAATTTAGAGCATTTTAAAAATGCCATAGGACTGAAAATAATTTTGGGAAATTTTTTAAACTGTGAGAAATTTTGAATAGATCCCAATAAACTAAAGGAAATCCAAAGGAATTTAGATATTTTAGGGAAATCTTAAAAATTCCAAGAAATTATTTATTAAGTGCTGCGAATTAATTTAAAACTTTTGCATATAAAATTCTTTTTTTATCAAGATTCAATTTTTAATATCCTGATTCATGAAATCGTAATGGTGTCGAGGCTCATTCACGCAAATAGGAATCTTGTTTCTGATACGAGTGAATAAATTTTTCAAATTTTTAGTACTGTTTACTCAATCTGTGGCTGATGTCCTTCTCTCATCTGGGACCCTTGAAAGAAGACAAACAATTTAAAAACTTACTTCCTATAGCTAGTGATTCCATTTTCAAGAAAAAATATTAGCAATTTTTACAAGTTTGTGCTTTAATTGTAGCTCATTGGAAAAGCTGATTATTATTTTTTTTTTAAATTATTGAATTGTATTTAATAATGCTTAAATGATATATTGTAGATCTTCTTAAATGAAAATTTTATTTTTGAACTGTGTTACCTATGTAGCAAAGTTTTACCTAAAAATAAATTTTCTTATTTTTTAAGAGACGTTATCACGAGAAAAATAAAACTATAGGCATCTTATTGAGGAAGTTGTCAGAAGTTATTTTGTACTTATTATAAAAAATTGAATTTTTTAATTTCAATAAAATTTTTCAAAATTAAGTTGATAACTTCACGTTGTATTTAAAAATAGTTTCTAGAAAAACATTTTTTTTAAATTGTTTTTCTATTTCGGACAGATGGGCCCATACCTTAAATTTTTAATTTATTAAAAATTATTTCTGTCTCTACTTTTTGCTGATAAATAGATGTTTACATGTTTTCATAATTTCTTGGGACAATCTATTGTTTTTTATCCCATTTTGTCTTAAAATATACATTTTTAATTAAAATTTCAGTTAGAGCTCGGCAATTATACATTTAATTAAAAAAAACATAACTCCTCAAACAATTTAGTATTATTTGAAATATTTATATTAGTGAACGTTGCTACAAACTTTCGTTAATAATTATTTAAATTTAAGTGAAAAGTGGTCAAGCTTTTAAAAATTCAAAAAATATTTGTAGTGTATTTCCGTAATTTTAAAGAATTACAACGGATTTTAAATATTTTAGGGTATTCTTAAAAATTCCAAAATATTTGCAAGAAATTTAAAAAGTTTAAAAGAATTTCCAAGAATTGCATTAGATTCAAAGTCTTTTAAAAAAAATCCCATAAATCTTTAATATAATTTAATAAATTTAAGTGAATGCGAAAAGATTTCCAAGATTTTAAGAAATTTGTAAAAATTTCTAAGGAAGGTATTTTTAGAAATTAAATGCAAATTTGAACAGATTTTAATAATTTGGAGGGATTTCAAATGAATTAAAAATTTTAGGGAATGTTTAAAAACCTTTCAAGTGGTTCAAAGGATTTTCAAAAATTTTATAGGATTTAAAGTATTTTATAGTATTTTTCATAAATTCTCAGAAATCTTAAATATATTTCATTAATTTTAAATTATTTCGAATAGATCTTCAAGATTTTAAAGAATTTTAAAAAAGTTAAAAGAATATTTAAGAGAGTCAAAAAGTTTCAAATGATTGAAAAAACTTTCAAAGAGTGTAAATATTATACGGCATTTAAAAAAATTTCACAAAAATTTGAATAGATTTCAATAATTTAAAGGATATCTAAAAAAATTAAAAATTTTAGAGAATTTTTGACAATTTTAACTAATTTAGAAATATTTTAAAGGATTTCAAAAAAATATCATATGATTTAAAATATTTTAGGCTATTTGAAAAAAAATTTTAAAATTTTTTAAAAAGATTTCAAGAGTTAAAAAATGTTTTATAAGATTCTAAAGCATTAGAAAGTTTTTGGATATTTAAAAATATTGCAAGAATTCCCATAAATTTAAAAAATGTCAGAGAGAAAGAAATTCAATTTAATTTAATTAATGAAATGAATTTACATAAATAAATATTATTTAATGATGCCTATTATTTTAAAGTTTTCGCATGTGAAATTCTTTAGTTATTAACATTTAATTTTTTATATCCTGCATAATGAAAATTTAATCGTGTCTTTAAACTGAAATTGTAGATGATTAGAATGCTGATTATTAATGTTTTTTTTTTTGTTTTTTTTCCTTAATCAGGGAAGTAAATTTGCACTTATTCTGGAAAATGGTATTTTTTAGTTCAAATTAAAGTTTTTACGATTAACTCGATTACTTTACGTCCTAAATGAAATGGTTTTAAAACAATTTTTTTTTTGAAATTTGTCTCGTATTTCGCATAATTTGGCCAAAAACTTTAAAAACTGCACTTTTTACTCATGGTGTTTTTTTGGAACTCTATTGACCATATGTACTCTGTAACTAATTGTGAAGAGAAATGTTAAGTTTTAACTTGATGCTCCTAATATTGACCATTCTGAATAATAATAATAACAAATTTCAACGATTTTTTTTTTGTTATTAGAAATAGGTATTAAACTTAAAAGACCCTGTCGAGTCCCTGTATATAATCTTTGCAATACAAAATTTGCATGAAAGTATATGAGTTTTCAACGAAAGAAGATAAATCGTTAGCGGAAAATGGAACAGTTTTATTTAAAATTCATCAAACAAATTAATTTTCAACAAAATACGTGATTTTCAACTAATTGAGATAAATTTAAATCAAAAATGTAATAGTGACAATTGAGGGGTTACGTGCAATAACCGGTTATAGAATTCTGGCGCTCCGTTTGGTTGGCCCCTGGAAGCTTGTAA
>JAAAKG020029803.1:0-44557 GCA_010014905.2 Druon quercuslanigerum
GAAACGAGGAAGGATGGAAAGAAAATATTCGAAAAATTAGAAAGAATAAGGTATTTAAAAATTTATACGAAAATTCGTCAAATTAAAAGTCATAGTGATTTAAAGTCATTTGATTCAAAAAGTCATCTATTTTAGTAGAAATTACATCTTCATGGATAAAAATGCAACCGTTTGTATCAAAGTTCAACAATTTTTTTAAAAATAAGGTATCCTTTTTTATTAAAAGCTTAATTGTTTCATTGAAACATCGTCTTTTTGGGTAAAATATTAAAATATGATCTTCGCAGAAAATCTACTTCTTAATGAAAACGGATGAAAATTCATTTTTTTAATTAGTATTTTTTATTTATAAATGCGTTTGTTTCAGTAAAAATTTCATCCTACTTGGGTGCAAATACTACTGTTTGCTTGAAATTTAATATTCTTTCTGTTTGAAGATTCAAATTTTTTTAAATTTTGGTTAAACCACTTTTTTAAGGAATCAATTTGCTGTGCAACATTCATATTTTAGTTAAAAATTAATTTAATTGTTTAAAGTTTTAACTATTTTGCTAAAAATTAATTGTTTTGCTGAAAATTCAATTTTTCAGAGAAATTCAATTTTTTCAGAAAAATAACAATCAAATATTATTTATAAAAAATAAAATAACATTTTACATAAATTGTGTGCCTATATTCTTAGGACAAATATAGACTACAAGTTTTATATAAAAATTTATGAACCAAACAACAATTTTTAACCTCTTGAAATTTTCAGTTACAGTAAATGAAAATACCGAATCTGTAACAGAATTTTCTAACAGTGTGACGTCAAAGCAAATAATAATTTTATTTTCTTGGTTGAAGAATATTAAACTATAATCTTTATGCAATTTAATATTGTGAACAAAATTGTTCATCTAATAATAATTAAACAATCAATAGAATAAGAAGCGTTAAATAAATTATTTTCATTGAATCATTCAAATAATTTTTATTTTACATATATTTTTTTGTTAATCATCACTTTCCTTTCTGTTACTTAAATTTAGTAATCAACTAATTACTAATTAATCGGTTTATAAGATAAAAAATCATCGAAGAATTATTTTCATTAAAAAATATAAATTGTTTTTATTTTATATTTTGCTTGAAAGTCAAAACTGTATTTCTAAAAACCTTCATTGATTGTTTCAGTACCTTTTAAAGTAATTACAGGAGAAATGGAAATATATGTACAAGTAATTTTGAAAAATAAATTCAGAGGGTCAGACATTTTATGCCTATTAAAGCGGTTATAATCTAATTTAAAAAATACATAAATTGCACTTTATAATATAGCACTGTGACGATGCTGCACGAAAAAAATGCTAAACCAAAAAAAAATAATGAATTACTCGAACAATTAATACTTTGAAGTCACAATCTCATATACAATGCGTGTTAAGGGTTTATTAAAGAAATGGAAACAAACTTTAGTTTGTACGCACGACGGGCACTTTGATTACCGATCCCTGCTTAAAATACATAAATTTTAGTTTAAAATATAATGCTGAGATGGCGCCACGAACGTGGAATATTTTGACATTGATGAACTTATCTCTTTGATTAAAAAAAAAAATATTTAAATTTCCCATGCCAATTTAAATTGGGATTGTTAAATTTTTAATTCTTCTTAATTCCTAATTATTTGATCTTTCAGCATATTAAAAAGAATAATAAAAATTGCAACAAAAAATAATTTCTCTCTGATAATTTTTCTAATTTAATTTTTCAAATATTGTAACTAGAAAGACATTCCTTAAAAAATTGAATTTATAAATATTAACAAAGATCTTATGAATAATAATCACATTATTTTTTAATTCTCTTGAAAAACTTTTTACTAAGTGAAGATAAAATAATTATATCTCCCCCCATTTCTTATTTTTTTATTTCGTTTCTCTTTAATTTATGTTTTATCACTATGATGAAATGTTTATCAGATTCGCATAAAAAAAAAAAGATTTTTTAATAAATCCAGTGATATTTTTTCGATATATGTAATTGCTAGAAATTTATATTTGGCATTGGACTTTTACCTAACTGTACTTCTCATCTATTCTTGAGAATCTCAGATTCCTCGGCGTTCAGTCTACAGAGAATAAATGTTCGATAAATTGTACTTAAACTGGTCAGGATTTTTCAGGATCCAGTTTTTCTTCTTCTGAAACGGTAAAAAGTCAGTTATGCTAAAATTTTCGGCAATATGTAAATGCCAGGTGTTTTCTAATGTGGATAGAAAAATAAAAAAGTTGAAAATTTTTACATTACAAAGGTAGAATATGAAATAATTTTATAATCTTTTCGATTAATTATCAGATACTTTTAGAGCACCATCCAGGAGTATAAAAACACCTAAAAAATTATTAATTAAAGACCGGCCTAATTTCTGACAATTTTCAAAATTAAGCTTCAATTCCTAAAAAATCTAGGAAGGTATTGGTTATTTAGGCGATAGTGGCATAATAAAACAATTTTTTTTATAATAAAATAAAATGAATTACAATTTAATCATTTTCAATGAGTTTCCGCAGTTGTGAAATAATTATCTGAGTTTAATCCTCTAAATTGTATGTGAATATTATTTCAGTATTAATTATATTAATTGTATTAATTATATATTATATTAATAATATAAGGCAACAATTATTTTATTATTTCAATAGAGATAATTGTGCACTGCTTTTTATTTTATAAACAGCTTTATTAACTATTGACGGATTCATTAAAGAAATTACATTACATAATGATTAAATCTAAATTATTTTCAATTAAGTAATATAAATTGATTACTTACATTAAGGTTATGTAATTGACTATTTGACTATTTTTCTTATAATAAAAATGTATTTTTTGTACAGAGAAAAAAAATTTTTAATTGAAAACAAAATCAAAAATATTTTAATATTCCAATGGAAATAATTGTTTAATTATGTTAATATTTTTAACTCATTATTAATAACTATTAACTGATTAATTTTTTTCACAATCTTAAATTACGTAAAGACTAAGTTTTAATTTTTTTAAATTAAGTAAGTAAATCAATTACTTACTTTAACGTTACGTAATTGAATGAGGATTATAATTTGTATAATAAAAGTTTATTTATATTAAAAATACCCCGATGTCAGTTGCATAATTTTTAAGGCTTGGATAGAGAGGAAAAAGGGGCACATGGTGTGGATAAGGAGAGACAGGTTATGGATAAATGGGAAGGCATGGTTCTGGGACGAAGAATTAGAAGAAATAAGGAAAAAAGGAAAAAGTTTTGAGACAGGTAGGGGAGAAGGAGGCGAGAAATAAGTCTAGAGAGAAAACAGAGGGGTTTCCAATCGGCAAAGAGGGAAAAGAGTGAGGAAGAAAGAAGAGGGAAGGGAAAAAAGAAACGTGAAAATAGCTTTTTGGAATGTGTCAGGATTGAAGAACGAGAGTAAAGGATTTTTGAGGGAGTTACAAAAGTGGGATATGATTATGATGAGTAAAACGTGGGCAGATAAGATAAAAGGGATAAAAAGGATGTTACCAAAAGGTTATGTGTGGACAATGCAAAAAGCAAGAAAAGAACAAGTTAAAGGGAAAAGACTGGGCAACATAGTGTCAGGGGTGAGAAAAGAATTAGCAATAAATGGTAGAAAAGATGGGCACAGTGAGGAAAAGGATGGGCCAGTGGTAAAAAGGAATATAGTGGGGAAAGTCAAAGTAGCGGAGGTTTGTGTATATAGAAAAAGAGGGGAAGAGGAAGACTGGGGAGTAATAAGGAGATGGATGGCGGCAAAGAAAGAAGGACGGGTTTTAATAGGAGTGGACCTAAATACTTGGACTGGTGAATAGGGATTGGTGAACAAGGATTTAAGATATAAGGATATAATATATAAGGAAATCCAAATATAGAGAGACGGACTGGGAGGGGAATAAGTTACTAGACGTGATAGGAGAAACAGGATGGTTTATGTGTAATGACAATATGAAAGGAGATGAGGCAGGGAAGCTCACATTCATGGGCAATATGATTGGGAGTATGAAAGTGGGGAAGGAGATAGGGTGCAAGCACTTCCTGGTCATAGCTGCACTCAAAGGAGGCGGCAGTGAACGCGGCAGAGGGAGAAAAGAATCAGCGGGAGAAAAGAACACGAAAATAGGAGTATTGGGTGGGGGGGGAGTAGATAAATTAAAAGATTTTAAACAAAAGATAGGAAAGAAGACGGTTAAGTGTGAAAAAGAGGAGGAAGTAGACTCGTTAATTTAAAGGTTAAAGGGGTCGATTGAGAAGGTAAAGGATGAGCTGGGTTGTAAGGAAGAAAGAGAAGAGGTAAAGAGAGGCTGGCGGGACAAGGAATGCTAAGAGAGTAAAGAGAGCATAAAAGAGTTTGTAAGAAAATGGAGAAAAGGAAAATTAAAGAAGGAGGAGTATAACAGGAGAAAAAGAGAACATGAGAAGATGCTGGAAAGAAAAAGACAAAGAGGAAAGGAGGAATATAAGGCAGAATTAGAAAAAGCGATCAAAGAAGATAGGGTGGGGAATTTGATAAATAGGGAAAGAGGGGAAAGGAAGGACGTTATTAAAGAAATAAAAATAGAGGAATATACGGATTATTTCAAGGGTCTATTAGGGGAAGAGGAAAATAAGAGCAAAGGGAAAAAGCGAAGCATAGTCTAAGGAGAAATGGAGGAAGGAAACGAAATAACAAGAGAGAAGTGGATGAGGCAATAGGTAGGCTAAAAAGAAAAAATGCGACAGGAGAAGATGGATTGGAGAACGAAGCGATAAAGTATGGTGGAGAAGGAGATGGGGATGGGATGTTGAAGATCTGCAACAAGGTCTGGAAAGGAGATGGTTGGCTGGAAGAGTGGATGACAGAGGAGTGGTCTTACCGCTCGTCAAGAAAGGGGAAGGAAAGAATGCCGCGACTTTTATAATAATAATAATAACTAATTATAAACTATATATTATAACTATATTAAATTCGTATTTAATAATAAATAAGCAAGTTAAATAATTATATTCAATATCTAATTATTATTGTCAATAACATAGCATAAACAAACCTAATAATGTTTAAATCATTCGTAAAGATCAGATTTTTAAGTAAAAATGCAAAACCCTAAGAGGCGACCCAACAATCCAAGATTGTTGTTGAAGCTACGCATCAACTTTTGCAGAAAAACCAGGAGCACGGTAATTGAAAAGCAATAAATGAATTAACAGGGAAACCATAGAAGCTAGCTGCATTTTCAAACTCATAGGCTCAGCAAATGCTGGTACCTATAAACAGTTACACAGCACATTAAACGAAAATAAGCTATACACATAAATTTTCACATAACTAATACAACCAGCAGACATATATTATTTGGAGAGCTATAAAAGTCAACACTAAGGCACTTACAAAAGGCTAGTACCTACACTACTCATCTACATCATTTAAGCATTTTGACCTGCTTATTCCTATGAGACGGACACCAGCATTTTTGATTTAAAAGCAATAAACACATCACATCAAGATTCCTAATCGTTGATAGGAAATCCTACTAATTACTCCCTTGGTACTTAGGAAGGTATATAAGGCATTATAGTTACTACGACACTTTCCATATATGTGTATAAATATAATTTTCAACGCTCATTGAATAATTAGGCTTTTATCTTTTCTCTACATAGTTGATTGTCATCGCTGATTGGAACCAAGATGAATCCCTATTTTTAATATCACTCACCCCTGCGAAAATCCGAGAAGGGATTTTCTGCATAAATACAGCATATTTAGAAGCAGAAATCAGTTTAGATCAGTTTAGATGAGTTTAGATCACCCTCTGCGAGTCCCCATATAGGGTGCCAGCAATGGAAGGAAGAAATACCTTTATTTTCAAGAAAAAAGATTCTACTCTGTAAGTAACTTACGGTTAATTGACACCTCTGCTTTGTTTGTGAAGAAAGAGCATTCAGCTGAATTGTTTCCTTCTATCAAATTTGATCTTTTAATTTAACATTATTAATGTTAAATTAAATAAACATTCATTAATTTATAGATCTTAAAATATTGTAGTTTATTTATTGGTGCCCATTGATAGCTATCCATATCCCAGCTTCCTAGTTTATTAGTTAGAAT
Source organism: Druon quercuslanigerum (assembly GCA_010014905.2). Taxonomy (NCBI): domain Eukaryota; kingdom Metazoa; phylum Arthropoda; class Insecta; order Hymenoptera; family Cynipidae; genus Druon; species Druon quercuslanigerum. Next base: position 6,129 of record JAAAKG020029803.1, read on the forward strand.
TAAAAACAAGGAACCTTTTTAAATAAAATAAAATACAAGGTAAGTCACATCTCTTTGGACGTAACACAGTATCAAATTACATTTAAATTCTAAACGATTGTTCAATATTGTGAAGTAATTTTTTTCTTAATATTTTGTGACCATATAATAATTCCTGAACTTTTCGACATTTTCAAAGAGATAAGTAAATTTAAATTAATGAAAAAACTTGTTTTGAAAAATTTGAACAAAGAATAAGTTTCTTAGTAATTTTGAACGATTTTAAGAATATTTTTTTTTAAATACATTGAAAAATAAAAAATAAATTAAACCATCGAATGACATAAATATTGAGAAGATTTGAGGAGAATAATAAAGACTTTTAAACTGTAAAAGATTGAAAAAAATTAAGGCCTACGTTAAAGTTTTAAAAACACCCAGACGTAAAAATGCGAACGTCTGGACACTAACATTATTCTGAAAAATTCCAGTCAGCTAGAAATTTTTTCAAGAATTTAAGAGGTATATTGTTAAGATTAAAAATATTTTATAACTTGGGAGCATTTTCGAACATTCATAAAATATTTCTTATTCTGAAAAACTTCTAGGAGTCATAAATATATTTTAAAAGGGCTCGAATATTACCTATTATTTTCTAAAATCGTGAAAAATAAATATTTTCCCTATTTTAGATTTTTGTGGACACATCTGAAAGACTTACAAATCTTTTCGAATTTTCTTCATTTCCTAGGAAATTTTGGAAGATTTTGAGGTCATTTTTTAACACTTTGAATCATTTTTCAAAACTTCAAAAAGATTCGATTTATTTTAAAATATTTATAGAAATTAAAAATGCTTTGCATAGATTTGAAATATTTTAAACCTTGCAAGAATTTTCGAATTATTCATTAAATATTATGTATTAGTTGAAAAGGCTGGAACTTTACCTAATAATTGGTAAAATCCTGTAAAATAAAATACAGGTTTTCTTCATCTTTTACATTCTTTTTTCACACAACTGAAAAATTCAGAAGTCTTACCTAATTGTCTAATAAAAGTTGTAAAATTTATATTTATATAATTGTAAAAAACTGCTAATACTTCTTTCCTCATAAGTAATTTAAAAATTTGTGTGAATAAAAAATATTTAAAAAGCATTGTAATCTTAAACACTTCATCTGTAAAAAATTATTGTTATTTACAAGAAGTATATAAATTTTTTTTAAATAATACAAATAATGTGACGTAACTGCAGTTAGAGAGTGGGGAGAGGTAAAAGGGTCAAAAATAACGTTACGTAATATGAGAACGCTCTCTAATAATAGTGCTCGTAAATTTTACGTTGCATGGATTCACTGAATTCATTCTTTCAGTAGAAGTAAATAGTTATTAGAAAATTAGGTAAATTATAAAAATGTGTACAAAAGTAAGCGTGCGCATATAATAGTCTAGTAGACGATATACCTAACTTAACACCACTGCATACAGTTTTAAAGGTGCTGTACTGGAAAGTAGCAGGGGTAAAGAAGGAAGATGAGGATTTCTAGAGGTAGAGAGAAAGAAATGGAATAGTGTTAGAGGAGAGGGAGTCATGAAAGAGAAGTGATAGAGAAGTGTCAGGAGCAGTTGGACAACGTCGGTGGAAGAGCTATGGGAGGATCTGAAAGATAAAGTAAAAGGGTGTGTGCAAAAGAAGGTATTTAGAAAAAAGAAGAAAGGAATGGTGATGCCGTGGCGTGATAGGGAATGTAAAATGATAAAAATAAAGGTCAAAAGAAAGTACAGGAAGTGGAAGGAAGGAATTTTGAAAAAGGGAGGAGTCCGTAACAAAAGAGGAAGGAGTTTAGGATAATGTGTCAGAAGAAAGAGCAGGAAAAGGAAAAAGAGCTGGAAGAAGAGTTGAGAAATGTTAGGACAGAAGCGGACGCGTGGAAGATAATTAATATGTTTAGAAAAAGCAGGGTGGGGATAAGTGAGAAGATAGGGAGTGACGAATGAAGGGAATTTGTTAAAGATTCATTTCAGGGATCAGAAACACGGAAAGGGGATGAGGGTATTAGAAGAACAAGGGAGGTAGATATAGAGAAGCTAAATGACGAAGAGATAGAGAGGCAAATAAGGAAGTTGAAAAGGTCTAAGGCAACTGGGCTGGACGGTGTACAGAGCGAAGCATGACTGTTTGTCACACAAGAGGTAAGGGAGAGGCTGAAGGGGTTAGTGAAAAAAGTGTAGCGGGGAGGGATTTTCAAGAGGGTGAAGGGAAGGGTTGATCGTGCCACTGTATAAAAAAGGTGATAGGGAGAAGCAGGAAAATTATAGAGGAATTACGCTAATGAATACGACATACAAAATATACGCGATGGTCTTGGCAGACAGGCTGAGGAAGAATGTTGACAGGAAAGGCATACTGCCGGAGAGGAAGGCGGGCTTTAAGGAGGGCAGGAGTACTACTGACAATATTCACGTTTTTCAGCACGTGATGGATACAGAACTAGCAAAAAAGGTGCCAAAGTGTGCGCATTTTTTGTAGATCTAGGCGCATTCTCTTCGGTGGATAGGGAAAGGTTGTGGGAGATAATGGAAGAGAGGGAAGTGGAGAGGCCTGATCGAGAGGTTGAGGGAGGTATATAAGGAGACGAAAGATAGCGTGAGAGGAGGGGAGGTAATCTCTGAAGGTTTCTGGTTGGATAGAAGGTTGAGGCAAGGGTCCCCTTTTAGCACCTACACTGCTTGCAATTTTAATCGAACATATGGAAAGTAAGCTAGCTGACGAAATGGTAGGAGGAGTTAGGGTAGAAGGGGTAAGGATATTGTCACTTGCATATTCAGATGACCTAGTACTGCTTGCAAAGAGCGAAGAAGCTTTAAAGGAGATGATGAAAAGGTCGAGGAGATACTTGGGCAAAAATAGGTTAGAGTTTAATGTGGATAAGTCGAAGGTTACGGTGTTCAGGAAAGGAGGTGCGAGAGATAAGCGAGGGGAGTAGAAAAGTGGAAGGGAAAAGCGGTACAGGAGGTAAAAGAGTTTGTGTACCGGGGCTTCCTGTTTCAGAGGAATGGGGGGAGTGGATGGTCATATAAAAAAGAGAGTGCGAAAGGCGAACGTGGTGATGAGTCAGGTGTGAGGGCTGGAAAAGATGTTGTTTGCAGATGATTTTGTAACGAGATTCAAATTATTTGATTCACTAGTGATGAGTGTCTTATTTTACGGACTGGAGGTGTGGGGTGGAAACTAAATGAGGAGGTAAACATGACACAGGAGACGTATGTAGAGTGGACACTGCAGTTAGCAGGGAATAGGCCGAATTATATTGTCAGGAGGGAGACAGGAAGAACGAATTTAGGGATTATAACGGGCATGAGGAAGGAAGGAGGGTATATGATTTGTTTAAAAGAAACAGCATGAAAGAGAGAAGGATGCAGAGGAGAAGAGAATATATAATTCTGGCTTTCTAGAGAGAAGAGGATGTCTAATTGGGCGGGAAGGGGGATGCAAAAGTGAAGCACTGGTTGATGAGTGTTAAGAGGTGGAAGGGAGTGGGTTAAGCATGGAGGTATTGTTGCATAAAAAGGGGGACTACATGGCAGTTGCAATGGTGTGGGAGGCGTTGGGTAAGATGATGAAGAAGGTAGGGACGAGGAAGAGGAAGGGAGAAGGAAAGATTGTAAATAGAAAAGGAATAGATAAAAGAAAATTGTAAATATTGTAAATAGTAGATAAGTATTAGGTGTTAGCCGCGGAGGCAGAGGCTGGAAATACGATGCAAAGCGAGAAAGTATAGCGACATCCGTGCGAGTTGATGCGAAACGAGGAATGCAAGGTCAGCTTAAAGATAATGTTCCAATGGGCATGGAATTTCTAAAAACATTAAATGTTTAAAAGACGTCTCTAAAACGTCTCTGGAACATTGTATGTTTATGGAATGTTATTTGGACTGACTTAGGATGTTTTTAAGCCGTTCTAATGATGTTCTTTAACAATTGTGCCCACTGGGGTTTGAATCGATATTAGTTTTTAAGGAATTAGTTGTAAGGAAATTCTATAAAAATGGAAGTGTAAGCAATTTAATTTTTTAAGGCCAGCAGGCTGAAAAAAGAACGTTTATCTATCTGAAACGTAATTCCCTAATGCATTACATCGCATGCTGGGTATACCTTTTGAAATGGTCCTTATATACTAAATAGCAAAATACTCACCGCTTGTGAGAAAAGACCAATTCTGGGCCGAAAATTGGTGGTGTTCCAAGTGATATTTCATTTTCTTACTTTAACGTCGAATATTTTTTTGATATGTTTTATTTAAATGTTATATTATAACTATATCATTTTATTATTTTTCATGTTAGGAATATTTAATTTAATATGAATTTACTTTAAATTTATTACTGTATATTCGCCCTGAAAGTTAAGCACACAATAACTGTTAGTGAGTTTTATAAGTACTGGAAGATTGATAATATGAGTAAGATAAATATTTTTCTCTCAAATAAATTGAAACATACATATAAAAATGAATTGTAATTGGAGCCTAAAAAATCCATTTTTTAGTCACAAAAGAAGGTATTGCATTCATTTTTGTCTTTTTTGTACTCGTAACATTTTAAACTTATAAAGTGAAATGTTTTTTAAAATATTCAACTATTTTTTAGAAAATAACCTTTCTAGTTAAAAAATTATATTTTTGAGTTGAAAATTCCACATTTTTATACGAAATTCATATTTTTGGTTGAAAAATAACTCTTTCGTTTGAAAAATCGTAAATTTGGGTTAAAAATTTAACTCTTCTGAAAATGATTAATCTTATTGGCTTTAAAATTCAACAATTTTGTTGAAAATAAAATTTATTTTCTTGAAAATTCGTCCTTTTTTGCAGAACAATAATCTTTTTCGTAGAAAATTAATTTTCTGCGTTGAAAGTTTAACCATTTGGTTATAAGTTAAACTAATTTGATAAAAATAAAATTTTTGTAGATTGACCTCTTTGTTTGAAAATTTAATTCTTTTGTTGAAAATTCATTTTTTATTTCATTAAATGGGAGCCCAAAAATTCCGTTTTGTAGATTGACCTCTTTGTTTGAAAATTTAATTTTTTTGTTGAAAATTCGTTTTTTGTTTCATTAAATGGGAGCCCAAAATTTCCGTTTTGTTAATTAAAAAAAAAGATATTGAATTTATTTTTGTATTTTCTTATTTTTAAAAATTCACGAAATGATAAAGGTTTAGGACTTTAATCGGCTTGTATTGTAAGTAATTTTTGATAGTATTTTCCAATGAATATTTTCCTTTATTTCAAAGAAAATTGTTTTGAAATAAAAGAATATTTTTTTCTGAGTGTAATTAAATTATTACTAGAAGAAAAAAAAGTTTGATCATCCTTAAAAATAAATATAATTAACTCATGGAAAATCGTACTGAGTAAATTTTTTTATTAAAAATTTGGAATTTGGAATGTTGGAAAGATTGAAAACATTTTTTTACTATAGAAAGAAGAGAAACATATATTTTTATATGGAAAAATAAAATATTTATTTTTTGAAAAAAGAAGACCACCCAGAACTTAGAATAGAACGTAAAATCTGTAAAACCATACACTGTTAAAAACTTCTGTTGGAAATTTCCACTACATGTATTAGAATTTTATTTTCGAAACATAAGTTAACGCTCCAATACAAAATGCTCTAGTTTTCAAATGTTGACATTGGTATGGTCCCTTATTTGTATTGGAATTTTACAATAGAGGTCCAGTAGCCAGTATCTCGACACCTGTTGATGCAAATAATTAAAAAAAAATGTAAATCATTTCTCAGGACACTTCTTTCAGGGAAGAAAGAAATTTTCGGCCGGAGCCAAAACTTTTGTTAATATACACTACCGTCGGAAATTATAAGATCCATTGACGCAAGCACTATTAAAATTCACTGCTGGCTTTGAACCACGATAACTCAACAAAAAATGATGACAGGGCATTTTTAAAAAAACAGTTGGAAAACCTATGAAATTCCACGTCTAGTAATGTCAAACAGATTTTTTTTGATCTGCTAAAGAGAATACAGCACGTGATAAGTTTTTAAACAAAATTCTAGATTTTCTAAAATTTTGTACCTCGTCTTTAACATGTAGCATGACCTAGGAAATTTGTTGCAAAAATCTGAAAAGTATACGACATAGAGCCTAAAACTTTATCTTTAATTTAAGCCAAAGAAACTTAAAAAATCTTTATCGGTTACCGCGATACGATTAAAAATGTTCAATCATATCTGAGTTGAGTTTTTGTCGACGATCAAGGTTCTGGGCCGGTCTGCTGCTCGCCTTCTTCATTGAGACAGGGCCGAATAGGCCACGCACAGAGGTGGTGCTTGATTGGGGCTCTCTTATACTTTTGATTCTGCTCACCAGTAATTTTTATTTCAAATCATTGTAATTTTTTTAATTATTCATTGTTTTTCTTACATTATTTACAATTATTTCCATTCAGAATTATCCCCATATTAAACAACAAAAGAATGATGAACAGTTTTTTTTATTTCTTAAAATTTTATCAAATAGAATATTAACAAAAATGTAGCTATATTGTTACGAGAGTAAACTATTTTTCAAACGAATTAAGCAGCTAAATTCTAAATAAATTATTTATAATTAAAACACTCAAAAATATTAAAAGTAAAAAATAATGTTTTTTTCAAAATAAATTAAATATTAAATAGTCCGTCGGTGAAATGAAAATTATATTGCCGAAAAAGTTGGAGTAAAAAAAATCGTGAAAATTTACGATAGATAGGTGCATGAAACCGAATTTATATATAGTAAGCCATAAAGGAAAATTGTAATCCATTTAATAGAAATTGAAATTATAATAATATATAATAATCATTCCAATATTGTTCACTTTTAATATTTTTGAGTGTTTTTCACATGAATACTTTATTTAGAGTTTAGATGCTTAATTCGTTTGAAAAATAGTTTACTCTCATAACAATATATCTACATTTTTATTAATACTGTAGTTGATAAAAATGTTGAGAAACAAAAAAAACCGTTCATCGTTTTTTTATTTTTCAATATAGCGATAATTCTGAATTGAAATAATTGTAAATAATTTTTAAAAAACAATAAATAATTTTAAAAATTTACAATAATTTGAAATAAAAATTACTGATGAGCAGAATCAAAAGTATAAGAGAGCCCTAATCAAGCACCACCTCTGTGCGTGGCCTATTCGGTCCTGTCTCAACGAAGGAGGCGAGCAGCAGACCGGCCGAGAATCGTGATCGACGACTAAAACTTAACTCAGATACGATTGAACATTTTCAATCGTATCTCTGGAACCGTAAAAGATTTTTTTAGTTTCTTTTGCTTAAATTAAAGATAAAGTTTTAGGCTCTATGTCGTATAATTTGCAGATTTTTGAAACAATTTTCCTAGGTCATACTAAAATTTGAAGTCAAGGTACAAAATTTTAGAAAGTCTAGAATTTTTAAAAAGGGGGTGCTGTATTCTCTTCAGCAGGCCAAAAAAAGCTGTTTGACATTACTAGACTTAAAATTTCATAGGCTTTCCAACTGTTTTTTTCAAACAGCCCTATCATTTTTTTTCACTGAGTTAACGTGGTTCAAAGCCAGCAGTGATTTTTAATAGTGCTTGCGTCAATCGATCTCATAATTTCCGACGGTATTGTATAGTATTATGTGACTCGCGTATTTATAGAATTTAAGGAATTAGTTGATTTCTCAGGAATTATGGAATTCAAGGAATTCACGAAATTCGTATAAAGCCTGGAATTCACATAATTGATGGAATTCGCGGTATTCAAGAAATTCATGGAATATATAGAACTTACGCAATTCATTGAATTTAAAGTATTAAAGGAATTTACCGAATCCAAAGAATTCACGGAATATATGAAATTCAACGAACTTTCATAAAATTTCGTTAATTACTTGAATTTAATAAATTGCATGAATTCCTTGAATACTTTAAATTCTGAATTTAGTTAATTTCGTGTATTCCCTGAATACTATTTTTCATTTTTATACAAAATTATATATTAACCTTTATTATAAGCGTTATTTTTTGATGTTGACAATATAACAGTTCTGTATTTGATTTCATTGTTCGCCTCTTTGAGAAACGTCGATTAATCTTTTAACGAACACTTAATCACCCTTTATAATCAATGAATAATGGCTTATAATGTCTAAAAAATATTTCATTACTTATGTGAGGAAAAACTTTTTTCAAATTTAAAATATAGCGCTATCAACACATACGAAAATTTGTTTATTTTAATTTGTTTTGGTCGTAGTTAAATAAAGAAATCGTATTGTAGGTATTTGTGTGATCAAAATTATTTATTCATTCACTAAGATGTTTCTTCATTTTTCACTGGTTACGGTTAAATTTACATGAGATTTTATTGCTTCGGTTTTTTTTTTAAATTAGGAAAATATATTTTTTAATACTGCATTTTTGGGCAATTGTAATTCAGTTTAAGTAAATTAGCAGACGTTTGGTTAATATTAATGCAATCACATTTTTTTGTTACTTGACAAAGATTTTTGTTGAATAACTAAAATATTTTGTCGACTTCAATTTGGTTTCGGTTAGCTCAAAGAAAGTTTCTCCATTTAACAACAAAATATGGTTGCAAAAATAAAAAAAAATTTAAACGAAATAGTTAACAACTACCTTTAATTGTATTCCTGCCCAGCTCGGTTTAAAACAAAATATTAATTAAATTTTTAAGAATACTTCAGCAAAAGTGAAGATGCTTTCTAATATTTTTAGAATATTAAGAGAGTCAACAGATTAACATTGGATCAATAAAAACACTATTATATAAAGCTAGGTTCATAGCAGGATCAGATATTTCAGCCGAAAGATTTTTTGTTCTGTAATTATGTGGTAAGATCCATAGGCGTAATTGAGATCCATAATTATGGGGTTATACTTTGATTAATGATGGGCAATTTAAATACTTGAGATGATTATTTTTTCAAATTTCGCCTTAATTATATAATTGGACTCTCTACTTTTAATCGTCCAATTCTTTAATCAACAAAAACTTACGTAAAGAAATATTTTTTTAAAATTTTACAAGATTGCGTAATGTCGTAAATATCAATGAAACATCCACTAATTCTTAGAGTATCGTCTAAAATTTATAATTTATGGAATTCCTTCAAATCGTGGAAATTCGTTAATTTAGTGAATTCCGTGAATTCAGCAAATTTCACAAATTTCTTGATATGCGTTGGTTCCTTGAATTCTATAAATTTCTGGAATTCCATTAATTCCTTGAATAATATGAAATACCTCAAAAGTGTCAAGTTTTGAATTGAAATTTTCCATATTCAAGGATCAATTAAGAGGTAAATTGAAGCTCACATTTTTCGTAAAAGTAACTAAAATAACAACATTAAAAAAAAATAGTTATTTTTTAATTATTATAAAAATACCATTTTATCTGTGATTTAGAAATTTAAAGTTAGTTGTGTTCATTTCAGATATAAATTGAAATACTGTTGTGTGCATCTGTCTGTATTAAATAAAATGTACATTTTCGATAAATATTCATCAGGTACTAGAAAGGGTCTAGACGGGGCTCTACTAATCGTCGGGCGATAACAGGGTACTCTCGTTAGGGCCTGATCAGAAGTTCTAGCAAGAACCTGGCTAAAACAGCGTTACAGCACTAGTTAGACCCACTCCATTTTCCCCGACGAGCACCCGATTAGAAATAGGGAAATCTATCCAAGGCCCTACTAACCCCCCCTCGGAATTTATACATGGGATAATTGAAGTTTTGGCTGCGATAACGTTGGATCCGCAAAAAATATATTTGTTGAAATCGGTATTATATATTGATTATATTATATATTAATCGCTGAATAGATAATGAAACAGTTTCTAACATAAAAAAGTCAAGAAAAGAAAAATGTTGCTCTTTAAACACCCTACAAGCTTATTATAATAACTTTTAAAATTTACTTCAAAAATCGAAAAATAAATTTTTGATGGCACAAGAAAATAATAAAAAATTCCACTTTTCTGTGACACTATGATAAAAGATACAGAAAAAGATGTAGAAAAATGTGTGCATTTAAAAAAGAAAAATAAATTTTTTAATTATCACTTTTTGACAGAATGCGTATTTTTTCTTTTATTCGTAACAAATAGATTTAAAAATAAAAAAATTTACTTTTTGAAAAGACCACAAGAGAGGCAAAAAAAATAAAATAACAGAAGTTGTTCAACCAAAAAATATATACAATTTTTTAAATTAATTTTGTTTATAAAAATAAATTAAAATTAAACAAATTTTAACGGTGCTAAAAGAGGTCGGTATCAAGTGTTGTAAGTGTCGTAAATCGCGATTCACGAAATTTAAGAAATTCCCGGAATTCACGAAATTAATAAAATTCACGAAATTCCCGGAATTCAAGAAATTAATAAAATTCACGAAATTCACGAAATTCATGAAATTCATGGGATTTATAGAAATGAAGGAATTCACGTAATATATGGAATTCGCGGAATTCATGAGATTCACAGAAGTCACGGATTTCGCAGACTTGATAGAATTCAAGAAACTTACGAAATTTATGAAATTAACAGAAGTCACGGATTTCATAGAATTAGAGGAATTCACGCAGTTAATAGAATTCAAGGACTTAAAGGAATTCACGAAAATCATCGAATTCACAAATTTTGCTGAACTAAAGAAGTTTTCGATAAAACTCACGGAATTAATGAAATTCAACAAATAAATTAAATTCAAAGAATTCATGGAATTTAATCAAATTCAAAGAATTCATGGAATTGAATAAATTCAATGAATTCACGCAATTAATAGAATTTAAGGACTCAAAGGAATTGACGAAAATCACCAAATTCACAAAATTTTCTGAATTAAAGAAATTTTCGATAAAACTCACGGAATTAATGAAATTCAATAAATGAATTAAATTTAAGGAATTCATGGAATTTAATCAAATTCAAGGAATTCATGGAATTGAATGAATTCAAGGAATTCATGGAATTAAATGAATTCATGGAATCTATAGAATTCACGGAGTTTGTGGAATTGACAGAGTTTGTGAAATTCACGGAATTCACTGAAATCACGGAATTGAAGGAATTCACTGGATTTGCTGAATTTACGGAATTTATGAAATTCAAGGAATTATCGAAATTCGCGGATTATTCAAGGCATCTACGGAATCCACAGTATTCATGGAATTCTTAAAATTCTCACTATTCACGAAATTTAAGGAAATAAGGGAATTCACGTAATTCATGAATATGAAAAAATTTAAATAATTTGGGGAACTTGCGAAATTCATGAAATTCAAGGAATTAGTGGAATTTTTGGCATTCAAGGAATTCACGGAACTCAAGGAAATTACGGAATTTATGAGATTTATAGAATCAAATGAAATTTGTATGAATTCCTTGAATTTCGTGAATACTATCAATTCCACGATTTTCTTGAATATCACGAATTACTTAAATTCCATGATTTTCTTGAATATCACGAATTACTTAAATTCCACGATTTTCTTGAATTTCACGAATTACTTAAATTCCGTGAATTTCTTGAATTCCGCGAAATCCATAAATTCCATAGATTCGCGACATCCACGAATTCTATGATTTCCATGAATTCTGCGTATTCCACGAATTCCGTGAATTCAAAAATTTCCGTGAGTACCCTGAATTCTCGAATTCGATGAACTCCGCGAAGTCTATTAATTTCGTAAATTTCTTGAATATTAATAATATCTTCAGTTCCGTGAATTCTTGCGATTGCGTTAATTCAATGAATTCCGTGAATTTTTTGGATTCCGTGAATTCTTTGAATTCCGTAAATTTTTTGGATTCCGTGAATCCCGTGAATTTCCTGATTTTCTTGAATTCCGTGACTTCCTTAAATTCCATGAATTCTCTGATTTTCTTACATTCCGTTAATATCGTAAATTCTGTGAATATGTTGAGTTCCGTGAATTCCCTGATTTTCTTGAATTCCGTGAATTTGTCTAATTCCGTGAATTCCCTGATTTTCTTAAATTCCGTGAATATCGTGAATTCCTCGAATTCTGTAAAATCCGGTAATTTCATGAAATCCGTAAATTCCGGGCGTTCTATGAATTCCGTGAATTTCGTCAATTGTGTGAATCTCACGAAATCCGTATTTTCCACGAATCCCTTGAATTCATTTTTTCTTCTTCCAGGAACAAGTCTTCTTAGAAATGATTTACATATTTTGATTAATTTTTAGCTTCAATTGGTGTCGAGTTACTAGCACTTGTATTATAAAATTCGAATACATGTGAGGTACTATACTAATGCCGACATTTGGAAACTTCAACATTATGTATAGTAGCGTTACCTTACGTTTTGGAAATAACCTTCCAATACCGTATCTCACAACTTTCGGACGCAAAGCGCTCAATATTTGAAAAATCTGCAACACTCAATGTTTCAGGGTAGCATCGGTTTTAAAATAGGGTCTTAATCATGTGCAATTGTTTTCATCATATATAACGAACTATTCTCGCAAAGATCGAACGCTAAGCACTTAAAATTTTTAATCAACTACAAAACTCACTATTTGAAGGCAGAAATGGTCCTAAAATAAGATCTTAATCATGTAGAATTATCTCAATCATATATATCTACCTCTTCTCGTTACGAAAGAACGCTAAGCGCTCAATATTGAGAATCAACTACGACACTCACCGTTTGAAAAGTGGAGGATTAATATGATTGACATTACCGTACTTGATACTGGCCTCATTCCAGCAACGTTGCTGCCCTTAAATTTTGAATGTTGCAATTTAGTCAAAATATTGAGCGCTTAGCGTTCGGGCGATGCGAGAGGAGGGTGATTTATATGATTGACATCGCCGTAATTGATACTGATCTTATTTTATCACTGTTGCTGTCCCGAAACAGTCAGTGTCGAAGTTGATTAAAAATATTGAGCGCTTAGCGTCCGGCTATTGCGAGAAGCGCACTTTATGAGAGGGAGGTAATGTTTACCACATTTTAATGCGCAATACTGATTTTGTTGTAATTTTTATTTTTAATGCTATCCGGACATATCTTATCTATGCCTTGACTCTCTTTGAAAATTTTATACAAGTTAATAATGCACATCTTATTTCGTAATTCGGATTAAGTTATATTACACTGGGAAAATTTTAATAAATAAACTAAAATTATAGACATTACTTATTCTTGAAAGGAGATAGTGCAGATGAAAGATATGAAATATGACAGCTTTGGAGGTTATGTTGAAAATCAGACATTTTCAACTGCGCATGTACCAGAGAAGCGCGGCAGTATTTAAAATTATACTTGAAATATTATGTTAATATTACATTTTTTACCCGATAAGAAGAGAGAATAGAGAAAAATTAATAATTTTCATATTTAAACGAAAGAGTGACCATTATTTAATTTTTTAATGTGCTAATTTGCCATCGGGCGAAGTGCTCAACGAAAAAACAGGTTTATCTCGAAAAACAAATCTTTTCTATTTCCTTAAGAAAATTTTAATTTTAATTTTAAAATATCAAAATAGCAAATTAATTAATTAATTACCCTGGTCGACAAAATAATATCATTATTTTAAATTATTTAACATTTGATTATCTTATTCAGACTAGAATTAATATTAAATATAAAAAATTAAATTGAAAAAAATAATTTTTAATAAATTATAATAAATTAAATAATGTAATAAATTTAATAAATAATTTAGTTTTGATAAAAAATTTAATTTAGAATTGAAATTAGTAACTGAAACTTTCACAGGTATAAAGATGTCGACGTACATCATCCTGTTGATATAGGAAAAACGAGAAAGATTATTCTGTGGCCTCGGTGGTTTAATTGGTTATCGCTCCGCTCATAAAAAGTGGCGTTCCCGCGGTTCAAATCCGGGCCGTGACATAATTTTTCTCATTTCTTCAAAAAATCATGTTGACCAGTAATCAGAAAAATTTAGCATCAGAATTGATATACCATGTAGGCGAACATATTTTATAGTTTTTTAATTCCTCTTAATATCCGATCAGCAGACACACATTTCATGGTTACTTTAATTTCATACTTACATGCTGTATTTTCGATGAATTTAATTCCTTTTCATCTGTCCACAAAATATGATTATATTATCGTAACAATATCGATCGTAAATTTTGGACAAAAAGTTTTCGGTAAAATTTCTTGGAAAATCAAAAAGACCATACAGGCTTTAATAAAAAGCATTAGATTATAATACAATACGTAATTTTTTTTTTAATTCATGATGTTCATTCTAAACATTCTTTAACCAGGGTACCATTAAATTATTAAATTTTTTTTTTTAAATCGACTCGGAATATGTATATAGTTTTATCTGTTTATTGTAAATAAAAAATGAAATTGTTTAATTTTTACTTTAAATAATTATTTTGTAACTAAACTGACTAATTTTTAACCACAATAATGAATGATAAACTAAAAACATTAATCTTCTACAAAAAAAAATGTTTTATCAAAAAATTACAGGAATGGCAAACTCAATACGTAGTTGAAGCTTCAACTAAAAATTATCAATTTTCAACAAACTAGTTAAATTTCAAACTTAAAAAATTAGATTTAACCAAAAATAAAATCGTTTTATTTTTAACCAAAAAGATGAACTTTTCACAAAAAATTACAAATATTTAAACGAAACCAAAACAGACGATTTTTTAACAAAAAACATTAATTTCGAACAAAATAGTTAAATTTTTAACTAAAAATTATCAATTTTCTGTCAAACATGAAATGGCTAAACCTGCATTTAAAATAATTTTTAACTAAACTAATGAATTTTCAACTACAATAAAAAGTTTTCTATTAAAAAAGTTAATTTTCTGCTTAAATAAGAAGATTTCTGAACAAAATACATGAATTCTCAACCAAATTCTTAAATTTTCAACCAAAAATGATCAATTTTTAACCAAATAGCTCAATTTTGAAATATGAAAGATAAGTTTTTAACTAAAAATGGAATAGTTACATTTTCAGTTAAAAAATTAATTTTCCCCAAAAATAACAAATATTTAATTTTAAACTAAAATAATGACTATTCAACTGGAATAGGTAAATTTTCAACCAATAATATGAATTTTGAAGTATAATAATGAATTTTTGACTGGAATAGTTACTTCTAAAAGCAAAAAAGATTAATTTTCAACTAGCAGATTAATTTCCTTCGAAAAAACAAATTTTCCACAAAATGCACTAATTTTTACATGAAGAAGATAACTTTTTAACGAAAAAATGAATACTTACATTTGCAGTCAAAGAAATTAATTTTTGACCAAAGAGATGAATTTCCAAATTAAATGAGGGAATTGTCAATGCGACTAGTTAAATTTTCACCAAAAACATAATGATTTTTACAAAACAAAAAAATCTAATTAAAAGTGATGGATTTTCAACTAAATTTGTAAGTATGTAACTGAAATAGTTGGATTTTTCAACCAAAAATTGAATAATTAAATTTTGAGTCAAAAAGTGAATGTTCAAGGAAAGAGACGAATTTTCATACCAAATTATGAAATATTTAACTGGATTAAATGTTACATTTTCAGTTTAAAAATAAAATAATTGCCGGTCATTTAAGTTACCTATTTCTGAGTCAAGGATTAAGGTTTCAAATTCTATTGCTTTGAATAAAAATAATTTTTAAAAAAAAATGAAGAAAAATGAGAAGAATTCAATTATTCTGAACTGAAAGCAACTAAGCAATATTTTTTAAATTACTGAATTCAGTAAATTTGAAATTAATTTAGATAAATCTAAGGATATTTGAAAGAATTTGAATAAAAGCAAAAATTCAATTGAAACAAATTGCGTGAGTTTTAAAAAATTCAGACCAATGTAACAAAATCAGAATAAATTAATAAAAATTGAGGGTGAATTCAAAATCGCGCTAAATTTTATGAAATATGGTATTTCGTGCAATCCTGAAAAATTTATTTCAACATTTTTAAAGATAAATCCCTTAAAAAGATTTAAAGCAACGAATAATTTCTAGGAAGTTTTTTTTACTTTTGTAAGATTGTACGCAGCCTGCCAAATCTATTGAAATTTCTTTAAAATACCTTGGCATCTTTTCAAATATCCTAAAATATATAAAATCCTTTGAATCTCCATTAAATTACTGAAATTAATTGAAAATTCTTTGAAATATTTCTTTCAATTTGTTAAAGCTCTTTAAAAAACTTGACATTTTTTTAATACCTTTAAAAATCCTTTAAAATAATTTTAAAATAATGAAATCAATAAAAAAATTCCAGTGAATTTTTTAACTTTCATATAATTTTACACACCCATCGAAGTCCTGTGAATCGGTCCTTGTCCTTGGAATTTCGGTGATAGACTATGTGATCGTAAATATACAAGGGTGGGAGGAGATGGAGAAATTCAGAATGAAAAGGAGGGTGGAATCAGACTATCAGCTAATAAGTTTTTGGATAAGGAGGGAGGGTGATGGAATGCAGGATGGAGAAGATGGGTTGTTGGGGGAGCGGGTGTCATGAACGAGAGAAGTGATAGAGAAGTATCAGACACAGTTGGGAAACGTAAGCTTTATGGGGGATTCGGTGGAAGAGATATAGGAGGATCGGAAAGAGAAAGTGAAAGTTTGTGTGCAAAAGAAGGTATTTAGAAAAAAGAAAAAGGGAATGGTGAAGCTGTGGTGGGATAGGAAATGTAAACTGATGAAGAGGAAGGTGAAAAGGAAGTACAGAAAAGTGGAAAGAAGGAACTGCAAAAAGGGGGGAGTTTAGGGTAATGTTTGAGAAGAAAGCACATGAAAGTGAAAAAGAGCTAGAAGAGGAGTTAAGAAATGTTAAGACAGAAGGGGACGTGCGAAACCAATAGGTTTAGAAAAGATCCGAAACATGGAGGAGAGATATTGAAAAGGTCTAAGGCAGCAGAGCTGAACGGTGTAGAGAACGAAGCATAGTTGTTTGGCACACAAGATGTAAGAGAGAGGCTGAAAGAGGTAGTGAAAAAAGTTTAGAGTGGAGAGAGATTCCCAAGAGGGTGGAAGAAGCGGTTGAATGTATAAAAAAGGTGATAGGTAAAAGCAGGAAAGTTATAGAGGAATTATGCTAATAAAATATGGCGTACAAAATATACGCGATGGTGTTGGCAGATCAGGCTGCGGGAGGTTGTTGAGAGGAAAGGCATACTACCAGAGACGTAGGCGGGTTTTAGGGAGGGAAGGAGTACTATTGTCAATATTTACGTCTTAAAAATAGAACAGCACTGGATGAGAGGGGAGTAGAGAGAGGGCTAAGGTAAGGGAGGTCTATGTGAGAGGGAATCTCTGAGGGTTTCTGGATAGATAGGGGGTTCAGGTAAGGGCACCCGCTTAGCTCAACGCTTTTTGCAATTTTAATCGCGAAAATGGTAAATAAGCTAGTAGCCGGAGTGGCAGGAGGAGTAAGGATATGGTCACTCGCATACGCAGATGACATAGTGCTGCTGGCGAAGAGCAAAGAGGCTTTAAAGGAGATGATGAAAAGGTTCAGAAGATACTTGAACACAAATAGGTTAGATTTAATTCGGAAAAGTCGAAGGTGTTCAGTAAAGGAGGTAAGAGAGAAAAGGGAGGAGGTGGAAGTGAACAGGTAATGAGGTACAGGAAGTGAAAGGGTTTGTGCACCTGAGCTTCCTGTTTAGGAGGAATAGGGGAGTGCATGTTCATATAATAGAGAGTGAGAAGGGCAAATGAGGTGATGAGGCAGGTGTGGGGGCTGGGAAAGAGGTTGTTTGCAGATGATTTTGTAGGGAGACTGAAATTGTTTGATTCGCTAGTAATTAGTCTTATTTCACGAAGTGAAGTGTAAGGATGAAAGGTAAGTGAGGAGGTAAGTAGGATACAGGAGAGGTATATAAAGTGGACACCGGGGTTAACAAGGAATTCGCATAACTATATTTTTAGAAGAGAGGCAGGAACGACCAGTTGAGGAATTATAACGGGGAGCCGAGCATGTACATATGAGAATAAATTTTCGGAAGAGGGCGGAAGTAAGCTGGTTAGGGAGTGTTGGTAGGAGAAGGAGAGCAGACGTAGGGGTTGAAGGATGGAGTTGAAAAAGGAAAGTTATTTTAGGACGAATTGATTGCTGATGAATGAAGTGAGAAGGGTGCATGAGGAAGGAAGGAGGGTATAGGAGTTGGTTAAAAGAAACAGCATGAAGAGAAAGAAGGACGCAGAAGAGGAGAGAATAAGAGATTCAAAGTTTAAAGGGAATTATGTGTTAATTATGCCAAAGGAGAGAGCGCAATATTTTGGTGAAAAAGGAGGAGAGCAAGGAAGTCAGGAACTTATAGCGAGTACGAAATGCAGATACATGGAGGGTTATAATACGTTCTAGCTTTCTCGTGAGAAGAGGATGTCTAAAATGCGCGGGAAGGGGGATGCAAAAGTAGAGCATGGGTTGAAGAAGTGGGAAGATGTGAAAAGGAGTGGGTTAAACATGGATGTATTGCTGCATGAAAGGGGGGACAAGCGGGCAATTGCATCGGTGAGGGAGGTGTTGGGAAAGATGAAGAGGAGAAGGAAGTAGGAAGAGGAATGGAGAAGGAAAGATTGTAAATAGAAAAGGAATAGATAAAAGAAAATTGTATACATTGTAAATAGTAGATAAGTATTAGGTGTTAGCTGCGGAGGCAGAGGCTGGCAATGCGAGGCAAAGCGAGAAAGTAGCGACATGCGTGCGTGACGAGGCGAAGCGAGGTAGGCAAGGTCATATAAGCAAGCAGCTGAGAGATAATGTGTGGATGGATGTTAGTTTTTAGGAGGTAGTTGCAAGGAAATTCTGTAAAAATCGAAGTGTATGCAAGTCAATTTTTTACGGCCAACGGGCTATTACGGAGATTTATTATAGAATGATAATTATTATTTATTCATTTTTATTAAATAAATAAATAAACACTACCTTGGAGATACCACCTTTTTAAAAAAAACCGCTAAATGCTCTACCTCACAGGTGGTGTGGAAACGAGCGCGAGTACATAGGCAAAATAATATTTCAAAGAAATAAATATTACCCCTAACAGAAATTACATTAAAAAATTCCAAAAACTGCGCATTATATGGGTAATGAAAATTTATTAATTTAAACAATTATTAATTTAATAATTAAAAGTAGTTGACAATTATTCACTTAAAAATTAAATCATTTATTGACAGAGATTTTAAAAACATCTAAAACTAACTCCGAAAATGAATGTGTTCGATTGTATTGCAAAATTTTTCAATTCAAAATATTTAAAAATAATAATTTAAAACTCAAAAAGATTTTTCAGCAGTTAAAAAAAGGTACATTTTTTAGTGTTAGGAAATAAAAATGTTAAAGATTCTTAGGCATTTTGAAAAATTTCACGATACTAAAAAAAGTTTCTTAAAATTCATAGGATAATTTCAACTGTTTTAAATTAACTTGTAAAATTTATCATATACTATATAAGTATGTTTTTTACGTAAATAGGTTAAATTTGCAAAATTCTTATACTTATTAAACCAGTCTTCAGTTGTCTTCATAAGTCTTCATTGGTCTTTAGATCTTGAAAAATTAATTGTAAGCTTTAGACATATCGAAATATGTCGAAAAAGAATCTGGAAGATTTTAGAACATTTTTTGGAATGGTTTCAATCAATAGTTAAGAAAAAGTAAAGTTTTGAATGATTTGAAATCATTGAAAAGAAAAGTAAAGTTTTCAACTGAGTTTTGGAGGGTTTTAAAATAATAAAATATTTTTATTAAGACTCCTTGGAAAATGTTCACTTATTATTTATTTTGGAAGCTTAATTGCAAGCAAATATTTTAAAGGTTTTTAGATATATCAAATCATTTTCTAAAATTTTGATTTTAATGATACCAAATGAATGTTAAGCTTAAAAACATTTTAACAAATTTAGAAAAAAAGACATTACAGGAGTTTGAACAAGTATGAAAGATTTCACGAGAATAAAGAAAATTCTAAACATTTCTGGAAAACTTTGAAATGATTGTTAATTTTTGAAAATTTGTTTAAAGAGAATATTTAGAAAGATTTTGAAGCATTGCAAACGATTTTTCAAAACTTATCAAAAAAAATATGAAAGATTTTAAATATTTTAAAGACTCAAACATTTCCAGCTAATTTTTTTTTCTTAAGATACAAGTGAATATTTAAAGCGCTTTTTTAAAAATTAATGTTACAATAATATTTAAAAATATTTTAAAGCTTCGCAAAACATTTCGAAAATTTCCAATAACGAATCCGGAAGATTTTAAGACAATTTTAAAAATAGCTACACTCAGTTTAAAGTATGTTTAGGAATGTTAGGAGTTTTGAAGAGAATAAATATATTTTAAACTTTAAAAAATTACCGGAAAATTGTAAAATATTTTTTTGCAATTTGCATGCTTGAAAAAGTTTTAAATATCCTTTAAACTTATTCAAATTATTTCTAAAAATGCATGAAATCCCGTAAAATAAAACAAAAATTGTTTAGAAATTTTCTATGTCACTTTTTCTACATGCCTTAAATCTTGAAAAATCTTCAAGAACTTTTTCGAGAAATCCAGAAAAGTTAAATTTATGGATAAAGAAACTTAGAAGATAAATATTTAGTCAAAATTTCTATTTTGTATTATAAATAATTATAATTGTATTAAATTATACAATTTGCCTAAAAAATTGTTTTCTTGAATGAAAAATCTTGCTTGGTTGAAAATTCGTCTGTTTGGTTTGAAACGTCATTTAAGTTTCATTTTTTATTTAAAAATTATTGTTTGTAGTGTAATTTGCCCTATTATGTTTTTCGTTTAAAATTCACCTTGTTCCGTTGAAAATTCATCATTTTAGATCAAAATTCATCTTTTCCTTAGAAAAATATAATTGCTGGAAATTCGTTTTTTATGAACTCAACTGTTTTTTATTTAAAATTGAAATCTTTTTGAATT
The DNA here is from genome assembly GCA_010014905.2 of Druon quercuslanigerum. Lineage (NCBI taxonomy): Eukaryota > Metazoa > Arthropoda > Insecta > Hymenoptera > Cynipidae > Druon > Druon quercuslanigerum. The sequence goes on from JAAAKG020029803.1 coordinate 27,113, forward strand.
AAAGTTTTAACAACTATATTTTTTGTAAATAATTTATATTTTCTTTTGAAAATTTATTTATTTTGACTCGTTCTCTCTGAAATTTAAAAAGAAAGTCTGATTTCCCTCAAGAATAGTAGGAAAATTATATTTATATCATTCTAAAAACAAATAAATCTAAACAGTAAATAGTTATCTGAAAATTTTATTTTGTATTGAAAATCCCCCCCACCCCCAATAATTAAAAAACTACTGATCTTGGTAAATGTAAAAAGATGGAATTCCATGAAGCTTTTTCATTTAAAACTACTATTCTTCATTTTAGTTCTATTGTTAGTGAGTAAAGTAAAAGAAAACATTTAAATTTTATATAATTATTTTTTTATGTGTTATAAAATGGTGTTATAAAATATGCATAATTATCTTACATACTTGACATCATTCGAAAGTGTTCCAGAATTCTGAACCTACATTCGAACTCATCGTGTGCATTTTTACTCGTCGCAGATTTCAGCTGGATCGTTTCACTTTAGAACCCTGCGCATTAAAAATAAAGAATATTAAATCTGCAAAACCTTTTTGAAAATTTGTTACCTTTTTTGCAAATCAAATCAAATTACATATTCGCTTTTAAAATTTGGCTGGAAATCTATAGAAAATTTTTTAAACTGAGCTGAAGAAATTTGAAAATTTTAGAAATATTCATTATTTTAAACTTTACCCAATTTTAAATGATAATGATGTAAATAATTCAATACAGTTAACAACAATAATTATTTGAACAAATTATTATTTTTTATGACTATTTTCTTCTTCATTAAGGCTTGAGTTGCAGTTTCTTCCGAAGTTTTTAAATTTTTGTCTGCTTTTTACTTTGTAAAGTTATTAATAATGCAAGTTAAAAAACATAGTTATTTATAGAATTTATAATTGTTTATAACTATCTTCTCTTAGATAATTGATAGCAAGCTGCGGGCTTTTTTTAATCTTTAACTTTTTGTTCACTTTTGACCAATAGTGTTGTAATTATTAACAAAATTCAACAACCGTAATTTTTTTAACAAATTTCCATTGTTTATAATTATCTTTTTCTATGATAATGTTATATAGTTGCATTTTTTTTTTATTCTTCCAATTTTTTTCAACTTTCCACAGACAGAGGTAATAAATATTAAAATTTAACAGGCATAATTATTTTTAAATATTATTTTTGTTTTTAAGTATGTTCTTTTAGATTAATGCTAAAATTTTCGGGGTTTTCTGAAATTTGCAGCTTTCATTGACTGTTTAGTTGCAAAAAATAATAAATATCAATATTAATTTCAAAAAAGGCTTTCAGTAAATACCTTAAGGAAAATTTACATTTAATATGATGCATATAGAAAATTCGAAGAATATTTCAAATATTTGTATAATTTGAGAAAAATATATTCACAAAAAAGAAATTGTTTGAAAAATGATTCTATTTATTGTTTCTTTATTATTTGTTCATAACTAAAATGTGAAAACAAAGGTAAACATTTAAAAAAACTGGCTACTTTCCAGCACTTATCTAAGATAAGATATTTATAAAAAATAAAAAATTGTTTTAAAAACTATTTTGTTAGCTTACATGAATTAATTTTTCAATAAAAAAACAGATGACATAAAGTTACAAGTTTAGGGAAAGACCGCAAGATTTGGCATTAATGTAAATAATATGCAAAAATAATTTATTCTAGCAATTATTTTTGCTAAATTTAGTTCATTAATAAGTCACTCTAAGTAAAAAATAGAGTAGTAGTTTAAAATTTCAGAAAAAACCGCAACTTTCTACCAATAATTAAAGTGAATATTATTAACAATAATAATAAATTGTTTAGACGACTATTTTTATTTTCTTGAATTAATTTTTACTTCAGTCTGATTGAAAACCGGATAAAAATTCAAAGATTTTAGAAAAAGATATCTATATACAATAATAATATGTTAAAAACTATTATTATTGCTAAATTTAATTAAATTTTAACTCTCTCCAAGTGAAAAGTGGATAAAAGGTTGAAGATTTCATTAGAAAGCCGTCATTTCTGGCATCATAAAAGGAGATTATTATTAGCAATAATAATAAATTGTTCAAGAAATTATTTTTGATAATAATAATTATCTATCAGCTCGCTCTAATTGAAAATAGGACAAAAGTAATTTTTTTGAATAAGCTGCGACTCTCTCTATTCTGAGATAAAGTCTTACTAAATATTTTTTAAATAGGGGAGAGTGGTCCTAAGTCGTCAAAATAAAAGCTGTTGTCTAAAACAGAGGGTAAACAGGGTTTAATGGCGGTTTAATGTCTTTGGTCAGGTACCGCGAGCTTTTATCAATAACTCTATTTTGTAGCAGTATGGAGTGATTTTTGCGGCCGAAATGCTGTGATAGTGGTCCTAAGTCGGCACCCGCTGGTTGTGAGTCGGCACATCATTTTCTCCGCTCAAATGCAGAAAAAAGGGAAGCTTATTTAAGGAGGAAATACACAAATTTAAACCATTAAGAATGAAAAAACATGTAGAATATTTCCAATGAGAAAATATAGGAAAAAAAAGATACTACTAAACAACTACAGACAAGCAAGATCCAGTCAAAAAACAATCAAAGTAAAAAAACAAGAGTCAAGCGAGATGGGGTTAAAACACAATAAAGTAATATAACACATTAATAACAAAAGGGCAAAAAAAAAAAAATGGTGCCGACTCAGGACCACCTGTTTGGGGCCGACTTAGGACGAATGAATGTTCGCACACTCAGTGCTATTACGCATACGAAACAAATCCAAATGAAAAAATCCACCAACGCATGTAATCGATTAGACTTTTAAAAATATTTACACACCCGTAGCTGTTTCACAAGAATGGAAGAAAATGGAATTCCGTTTGCACGAAAAATGTATACCTCGCTCAATATTTTAAGTTAGAACTAAAGTGACCATTTTTCATCGTAAATAACGTCCATGTTTAATAAGAGGGTGCTGGCTGAACCCATAGTGCCGACTTAGGACCACTCTCTTCTATATATCTTATACAATTATTTAGAAAAATCTCACTTTAAAAAATTAATTGATCAGCAATAAAAAAACTTGTTAAAGAAATTGCATAAAAAATCTTAATTTAATTATACGCCTGACCCATTCATGAATGAGGACGGTTGACGAATTTTTCTCGGCTTGATTCAAATGAATTGATTCAAAATTAATTTTTTATCTCATATAATGCTTTCTTGTAAAGATTAAAAATTGTTATTTGTATTTGAGATTTTTTCCTGAATTCTAGAGAACCATTTCCTGGTGGAGTGTGAAAAGCAATTAAGAATGGAACGTGCCATTTAACGGAAGTGGTTTTATAAATTTCGCTGGTTTCCTCGTATCGACCATATGGTATAGAAATCGTCGAGAGTTTCCATTTCTCTCTTGGAAAGACTTCAATGATGTACAGAAACTAAAAAGTCTTGTGCTTCTTTTAATAAAAAGAGTTGTCACTTTTACCTTATAAAAAACATTTATGAATTCTAAAAGTTTGTTAATTAAAAAAAAAGAAGTACAATGATCAAGATTTAAAAGTTATCTATCAGAAATTGAATGTTTGAAATAAATCGTGTATGTTCTTAGCTTTTTTTCCAATAAATAATCAAGAGAATAAAGAATTCATTATTTTATTAGGAATATAATGAACAATAGCAGACATTGTTTTAAAATTATAGATTTCTGATGCTGACATTCACCAGCATTCGAAAACATTAGATTAGTTTTGAGTAGTAACTTGCTGCAAGTAACTAAATTACAAAAAAGTTACATTATTTGTAACTTTTAGAGTAACTTCGTGGTATTTTAAAAAGTTACAGGTAACGTATGTTAAACCCGATTTTTGCAGTAACTTGGAAATTTAATTTTAGTTACTTTAAAGTTACTTTGCATTTTTTGTATATTTCCTACTAAGAGAAGTTTACGGGTTATTCATGGATAGGAAATTATTCTCTTTTAGTTAGGGAATCTGATAATTTGTTAAAAAATCGTCTATTTGGTTAAATTCTACTGTGATTTATTTCAAATTAAAATATTTTTTTTGAAATAATATAAACTATTATATTTTTAGTTGAAAAATCATCTATTTTCGTAGAAAATTTAACTACTTGGTTGAAAATTCATGTATTTTGTTAGAAAGTTCAGATATAGAAATTTTTTTTCCTTTGTTCAAAATTCGGATTTTTCGTTAAAAACTTGATCTCTTTTGGCTTAAAAAATCTCTTTTTTTGTTTTTGAAACTCAAACTATTTTTGTGGAAAATTAATCGCATTTGGTTGAGGATTCAGCTCTTTGGTTAAAAATTTAACTATTTTATTTCCAATTCTTTATTTTTTTTTCGTAGAAAATTAAATTATTTTGGTTTGAAATTCAACTGTTTGGTTAAAAATGAACTTTTTTTAAAAATTAATATTTGCTGTTTGAAAAAACAACCAATCCATTGATAAGACATGTGTTTTGCTAAAAATTTAACTATTTTGATAGAGAGTCCAACTATTTAGTTGAAAAGTAACTATTTGTTGAACATTTATCCTTGTGGCTTAAAAATTTAACTGTTATCTGGGAAACTCGTATTTTTGGTATAAAAATTCAAAAAGGAATTTTTAAAATCTTTTTTAATTCAAAATTCGACTTTTTCTTTTTTAAATTGATCTCCTCCGTAAATAATATCATTGTTTCTTTGTTGAAAATTGAACTTTTGGTATAAACTTAATCTGATTTGGTTGAGGATACAGGTACGTCTTTTTTTTAAATAAAAAATGTCTTGTCTTTTCTAGTTGGTTGAAACTGTGTTTCATTTAAAAGGAAAATATTATTTTGGTAGCAATAATATGAACTATTAAATTTTTCAATAAAAATTGAACTAATTTGGTTGATTATGTATGTGCATTGTTAAAAATTTAACTACTTTGGCAGCAACTTCAACTAGTCAATTAATAAAATTTTTTTGAATATTTATGTTTTCGGTTTGCAAAAGATTCGGCTTTCTTGTGAAATATTTGTCTTTTCTTTTGGAAATTAACTTGTTTTGTTGAACATCTAACTTTTTATTGAAAAATCGTCTTTTTTATTTAAAATAGTAGATAATTGAAGTATTTTGTTAAAAATTATATTTTTGTTCAAAATTATTAATTTTGGTTAGAAAAATCTACCATTCAGTTGAAAATTTATCCTTTTGGTCGTTTTGGTTTTAAACTGTCAACAAATTAAGGAAATTTTTTTAATATTCGGCTTTTTCGTTTCAAAATGTATTTCTTTTGTTAAAAAGTCTCTTTTTTTATATCAAGAAGTCAATTTATTTTGGTGGAAAATTAATAAAATGTGGTTAAAGATTCAGCTTTTTGTTTGAAAATTTAACTTTTTTATTTTAAATTCGTTCTTTGGTATAAAAATTCAATAAAAGAATTTTTTAAAACCTTTTTTGGTTCAAAATTCGGCTTTTTCGTTTCTAAATTTATCTTTTTCGTAAATAATATAATTTTTTATTTGTTGAAAATTCAACTATTTTGGTATAAACTTAATCTAATTTGGTTGAGGATTCAGGTACATCTTTTTTTTTCAAGTCTTGTCTTTTTTAGTTCGTTTAAACTGTGTTTGATTTTAAATAAATATATTTTTTGGTGGAGATAATATAAACTTTTAGATTTTGCAATAAAAAATAAACTAATTTGGTTACAAATTTATGTAAATTGTTCAAAATTTTACTACTTTGGTAGAAAATTTAACTAGTCGGTTAAAAAAAAAATGTGTCGAAAATTTATGTTTTTGGTTTGAAAATCCAACTCTCTTGTTCAAAAGTGTTGTTTTTCGATTTTTAAAAATTTATCTCTTTTGATTAAAAAAAGTCTGTTAAATATTCAGCTTTCTTCTGAAATATCTGTCTTTTCTTTTAGAAATTAACTTATTTTGTTGAACATCTAACTTTTTATTGAATAATCGTCTCTTTTGTTTCAAAATGTCAACAATTTAAGGGTAATTGTTTTAATATTCGGCTTTTTCGTTTAAAAATGTATTTCTTTTGTTGAAAAAATCAGTGTTTTTATATCGAGGATTCAACTATTTTGGTAGAAAATTTATATCATTTGGTATTTGGTTGAAAATTATATTTTTGTTCAAAATTAATAATTTCGATGTGAAAAATCAAACATTTGGTGGAAATTCATCCTTTTGGCTTGAAAATTTAACTGTTTTGTAGAAAATTCGTCGTTTTGGTTTTAAAATGTCAACAATTTAAGGGGAATTTCGTCAACATTTGGCTTTTTCGTTTCAAAATTTATTTCTTTCGTTGAAAAAATCTCTTTTTTATATCGAGATTTCAACTATTTTGGTAGAAAATTAATATCAGTTGGTTGAGGATTCAGCTCTTTGGTTGAAAATTTAACTTTTTTATTTTAAATACGTTTTTTGAAAATTAATATTTGCTGTTAGAAAAAACAACCATTTCATTCAGGATACATGTGTTTTGCTAAAAATTCAACTATTTTTGTAGAGTCCAACTATTTAGTTGAGAAGTAACTATTTGTTGAACATTCATCCTTCTGGCTTGAAAATGTAACTGTTGTCTCGCAAACTCGTATTTTTGGTATAAAAATTCATAAAAAGAATTTTTAAAATTTTTTTTGGTTTAAAATGGTAGATAATTGAAGTATTTGCTTAAAAATTACGTTTTTGTTAAAAATTAATAATTTCTGTGCCAAAAATCAATCATTTTGTTCAAAATTTATTCTTTGGGCTTCAAAATTTAACTGTTTTGTGAAAAGTCGTCGTTTTGGTTTTAAAATGTCAACAATTTAGGGGAAAATTATTCAATATTCGGTTTTTCGTTTCAAAATGTATTTTTTTCGTTGAAAAAATCTCTTTTTTATATCGAGAATTCAACTATTTTTGTAGAAAATTAATATAATTTGGTTTAGGATTCAGCTCTTTGGTTGAAAATTTAACTTTTTTTATTTTAAATTCGTTTTTTGGTATAAAAATTCCAAAAAGGAATTTCTAAAATCTTTTTTGGTTTCAAATTCGGTTTTTTCGTTTCTAAATTTATCTCTTTCGTAAATAATATTATTTTTTCGTTATTGAAAATTCAACTATTTTAGTACAAAATTAATCTGATTTGGTTGAGGATTCAGGTACGTCTTTTTTTTTAAAACTCTCGTCATTTTTAGTTGGTTGAAACTGCCTTTGATTTTAAATAATAATATTTTTTGGTGGGAATAATATAAACTTTTACATTTTTCAATAAAAAATAAACTAATTTGATTGAAAATTTATGTAAATTGTTAAAAATTTAACTTTTTTGGTACAAACTTCAACTCGTCGGTTAAAAAAAAAATTGTTAAAAATTTATATTTTTGGTTTGAAAATTGAACTCTTTTGTTGAAAAGTATTGTTTTTTGGTTTTAAAAATTTATATCTTTTGATAAAAAAAAAGTCTGTTGAAAATTCAGCTTTCTTGTGAAATATTCGTCTTTTCTTTTAAAAATAAACTTGTTTTGTTGAACATCTAACTTTTTGTTGAAAAATCGTCTTTTTTGTTTGAGAATGGTATATAATTGAAGTATTCGCTTGAAAATGATGTTTTTGTTCAAAATTCATAATTTTGGTGTGAAAAATCAATCATTTTGTTGAAAATTTATCCTTTTGGCTTTAAAATTTTACTTTTTTGTGGAAAATTCGTCGTTTTGGTTTTAAAACGTTAACAATTTAAGGGGAATTTTTTCAACATTCGGCTTTTTCGTTTCAAAATGTATTTTTTTCGTTAAAAAAATCTTTTTTTTTATGTAGAGAATGCAAATATTTTAGTAGAAAATTAATATAATTCGTTTGAGGATTCAGCTCTTTGGTTCGAAATTTAACTTTTTTATTTTAAATTTGTTTTTTGGTATAAAAATTCAAAAAAGGAATTTAAAATCTTGTTTCGTTCAAAATCCTGGTTTGTCGTTTCTAAATTTATCTTATTCGTAAGTAATATAATTTTTTTTTTTTTGAAAAATCAACTACTTTGGTATAAACTTAATCTGATTTGGTCGAGGATTCAGGTACATCTTTTTTTTTAAACTCTTGCATTTTTTATTTGCTTCAAACTATGTTTGATTTTAAATAAAAATATTTATTGGTAGGAATAATATTAACTATTATATTTTTCATTAAAACTTGAACTAATTTGGTTGAAAATTTATGTTCATTGTTAAAAATATAACTACTTGGATAGAAACTTTAACCAGTGAGTAAAAAAATTTGTTGAAAATTTATGTTTTCGGTTTGAAAATTCAAACTTTTTGTTGAAAAGTATTGTTTTTTGGTTTTAAAAATTCATCTCTTTTGATAAAAAAAAGTCTGTTAAAGATTCAGCTATCTTGTGAAATATTTGTCTTTTATTTTAAAAATTAACTTTTTTTGTTGAACATCAAACTTTTTGTTGAAAAATTGTTTTTTTTTTTTTGTTTGAAAATGGTAGATAATTAAAGTATTTGGTTAAAAATTATCTTTTTTTTAAAGTTAATAATTTCGGTGTGAAAAATCAATCCTTTAATTAAAAATTTATCCTTTTGGCTTGAACATTTCACTGTTCTGTGGGAAATTCGTCGTTTTGGTTTTAAATGTCAACAATTTAAGGGAAATTTTTCACCTATTCGACTTTTTCGTTTCAAAATGTATTTCTTTCGTTAAAAAAATCTCTTTCTTATATCGAGAAGTCAACTATTTTGGTAGAAAATTAATATAAATTGGTTGAGGATTCAGCTCTTTGGTTGAAAATTTTAATTTTTTTTTTAAATTCGTTTTTTGGTGTAAAAATTCAAAAAAGGAATTTCTAAAATATTTTTTGGTTTGAAATTCGGCTTTTTCGTGTTTAAATTTATCTCGTTTGTAAATAATATCATTTTTTCGTTGTTGAAAATTCAACTATTTTGGTATAAACCTAATCTGATTTGGTTGAGGATTCAGGTACATCTTTTTTTTAACTCTTGTCTTTTTTAGTTCTTGGAAACTGTGTTTGATTTTAAATAAAAATATTTTTTGGTGGAAATAATATAAACTTTTAGATTTCGCAATAAAAAATAAACTAATTTGGTAGAAAATTTATGTAAATTGTTCAAAATTTAACTAATTTGGTAGACAATTCAACTAGTCGGTTAAAAGAAAAATGTGTCGAAAATTTATGTTTTTGGTTTGAAAATCCAACTCTCTTGTTAAAAAGTGTTGTTTTTCGATTTTAAAAAATTTATCTCTTTTGATAAAAAAAAGTATGTTAAAGATTCAGCTTTCTTGTGAAATATTTGTCTTTTCTTTTGGAAATGAACTTGTTTTGTTGAACATCTAACTTTTTGTTGAAAAATCGTTTTTTTTATATTTAAAATTGTAGATAATTGAAGTATTTGGTTAAAAATTATCTTTTTATTCAAAATTTATCCTTTCGGCTTGAAAATTTAACTGTTTTGTAGAAAATTCGTCTTGTTGGTTTCAAAATGTCAACAATTTAAGGGACAGTTGTTCAATATTCGGTTTTTCTTTTCAAAATGTATCTCTTTTGTTAAAAACTTCTTTTTTTTATGTCGAGAGTTTAACTATTTTGATAGAAAATTAATATCATTTCGTTGATGATTCAGCTCATTGGTTGAAAATTTAACTTTTTTATTTTAAATTCGTTTTTTGAAAATTAATATTTGCTGTTTGAAAAAACAACCGTTCTATGGAAAATACATGTGTTTTGCTAAAAATGTAACTATTTTAGTAGAAAGTCAAACTATTTAGTTGAGAAGTAACTATTTGTTGAACATTCATCATTCTGGCAAACAAATGTAACTGTTATCTCGGAAACTCGTATTTTTGGTATAAAAATTCAATAAAAGAATTTTTTAAATCTTTTTTGGTTCAAAATGGTAGATAATTGAAGTATTTGCTTAAAAATTATGTTTTTGTTTAAAATTAATAATTTCTGTGCAAAAAAATCAATCATTTTGTTCCAAATTTATTCTTTGGGCTTGAAAATTTAACTGTTTTGTGAAAAGTCGTCGTTTTGTTTTGTTTTGTTAAAAAAGATTGTTTTTGGTTAAAAAATTTATCTTTATTGGTACAAAAAATTCTGCAGATGGTATTTGGTTGAAAATGACGTTTTTGGTTTAAAAAAATATTTTTGGTACGAAAAACCAATCATTTGGTTGAAAAGTCATCTTTTTGGCTAAAAATCCAATTGTTTTGTAGCAAATTATTTTGTATTTTTGGTTTTGAAAATTCATCAATTTCGCGGATTTTTTTTAATTCGGCTTTTTTGTTTCAAAGTTTATCTTTTTAGTTGAAAAGATCTCTTTTTTTATGTTGACAATTCAACTATTTTGTTAGAAAACTAATCTTATTTGGTTGAAAATTCACTTCCTTATTTGAAGATTTATAATTTTAGTTCAAAATTCATCTTTTTGTTTGAAAAGTCTATTTTTTTCTAATTTATTTTTCTTTTAGGTACAAAATGTAATTATTTTAGTTATTTTGATTTTTAAATGATAAAATAAGGAACGTGAAAAAAGTTACTTTTTAGATGAATTGAAGTTACTTTATCTAGTAACTGTAAATAATTACTGAGAAAAAAAGTAAATTATCCAAGATTACATTAGGTGGTTCGCGTCTGAGCTAAATTAATTGTTTTCCAGAATTGAGATGAAGATTAATTCAGGAAACCAAAATAGAAATTCTTTCACTTATATGCTAATTTCGTAGACTCTTAAGAATGTACTTTACGTACAATAAATCTCAATCATTAAAATGATTTATAAAATAAAAAAAAATAATAGATCTATTATTGATTTCTGAAAATCTTTACGAAAGCTTCTAAGTGTACTTTAGAAAAAATAATTCAGGTTAAAATTGTTTATTTAACAGTAGTTATTTAGAGTTTTAGATTTGGCTTCCTCTTTAGGGCAATGTTACAATTCTTATTTATTCCTAATACTCAAGGCCTCATTTTATTCTTCGAAGGATTTTCTACAATTATATTTGGGTGGTGTTAATTAAACATTTAAATATGATTGTTTATAACAATAATAACTGTATGATTTTTCAATTACTTTTTTAAAAATAGAATCAACTCAAATAGAAATTTAGAGAATCCTTAGATGAATAAAATGAGTCCTTGTTCATTAGGATTAAATAAAAATGGTAACTTTGGTCTAACGAGAAAGAAAAAACTAAAACTTTAAATAACCACTCTTAAATAAACAATTTAAACCTGAATTGTTTTTTTCTGAAGTGTACTTAGAAGCCTCCATCAATATTTACAGAAATTAACAATATAGATCTTTTTTTCGATTTTATACATAATTTTAAAGATAGGTAACTTTTGAGATTGATTGTACGTAGTGTACATCCTTAAGAGTGAAAGTCAAGTCATGTCTGAAATTTAAGCAGGCGGAGAAATGAATAGTGAGTGGAAAAAACTGTACAAATATTGTTTTTGTCATTTGATAAATAGGCGTGTAAGTGTGGTGACAAATTGATTTTCACGCACTTTATCGAAGAGGAATGCGTGTACGCGCACCTTTAAAAAATAGAACCGCTAATTTAGTTGACATGGTAATCAGTTGAGTGGCTCGAAGCGATCCAATTTCGCCTGACATTCACAATGAAAGCATGCCATTGCTTGTCACGCCAATGAGCCAAGAAAAAGAAACCCCATTTGTATAATCGACGTAAATAATTCAACGAGCAGCGTTCCACTATGTCAATTGTACGAATTTCTTTAACAAATTGGATCTTGAAAGTTGACTTAAAAAAGGCTTAAAAAATTTGAAAGTACATTTTTGAAACAAACATAAACTTAAAAAAAAACATATTGTACAGCAAAATTTTACAAGCTATAGTATTTTAATAAAATAAAAATTCTCAACGTAAACATTAATTTCTGGAATTTATTGTTTAGCCCGGACACGAACCTTTAAATTGTATAGATGTCGGTGAACGTCGATAACAGAATTTTGTGTCAGATTTAGTCAATAATAAATATACTTGTCAAAGGTGAAGATTTATAGTTGTCCCATTAACAATTTTATTTTTTTGACTTGATCTACAAAAAAATAATATATTTTTCTACTGTAATTATATATATATTTTTTTGAGAACCATAAGCTGGGGCTTGGGGAAAAGCGACACACACTATATTCTGCATTTCTAAATACAATATTTCCTTCATCCTTCTCTGACAAAAAATGTCAGTCTTGCGTGCAGAATAAAACTGACAAAAATGTAAAGTTTAATAATTTAAAATTTGTTTATTTAACCAAAGCCAGACATATTCAACAGAATAAAAAATTTTATTTGACATGAGCAAAAGTTACTTTATTGTCAAATACCAATCAAAAGCTGTATTTTTGCATTATGCAATAAGTTAATATTTTTCAATATTTTTATTGCACTATTTAAATTTAAATAATTATTTTTCAATATAAAAACTTCCTCAAAATGATACTTTTTCAACAAAAAAGAATTAATTTAAACCAAAAAGAGGGAATTTCCAACAAAATAGTTAAATTTTTTACCAAAGAAATTAGTTCTTTAATAAAATACAGGAATTTTCAATCAATTTTCGAATATTTACAGGAATTTTCTACCTAGTCGTTACAACTTAAACGGAATAAATAAATTTTTAATGAAAAGTTGAATTGGTCAACAAGAAGTTTAATATTTTACCGCAATATACAAAGTTTCAACGAAATACAGACATTTTCAACCAAATAGCTAAATTTCCAACTGAAAAACATAAATCTTAAACCAAAAATGGTATTCTTAAATTTTTACTCAAAAATTTTATTTTCAAGAAATTAAATTTTTAACAAAATAGAGAAAAAAAGAAAATCCAGAATTTTTTTAAAATAGGGGAAAAAAATTTTATTGAAATTTTTTTTTATTAAGAAACAAAAAAATTAATCATGACAATATATTTTTTTAATCCAATGGTTGAATTTTTACCCAAAAAATTAATTTTCTACTAAAAACAAAATATTTAAATTTCAAACAAACAGATGTATTTTCGACAGAGAAGATTTAATGTAAATATAAAAAAATTTTCGAACAAATTGAAATAGTTTAATTTTCAATTTAAAAAATATATTAAAAAAAATTTGCAATCAATGAAATGAATTTTCAACTAAAAACGATTATTTAAAAAAAAAAGTTCATCAATTTTCAACCGAAGTTTAAATTGTTAAAAGAATTTTTAGCCTAACTATTAACTTTTTGACGAAAGGAATGAATTTGAAACAAAAAAGGTGATTTAGTGACCAATAAGATAAATATTCTACCAAAGAAGACAAAGTTCTAAAAAATACAGAATATACATGGAATAGTTAAATTTTTAGTTGAAACAATTAATTATTAATATAGAAAAATTTTAAATAAAGAAATTAATTTTTACCAAGAAAGATTAATTTTATACAAAAAAAAATTGATTTTTAAATACATGAATTTTCAACCAAAAATTATAATGAATCAACTAGAAAAATAATATTCTACCTGAAAAAAATAGTTTCAAATAATGCAGAAATTTTTAAGCAAACAGCTTAATTTTCAACTGAAGAATATAAATGTTAAGCCAAACCTAGAATCATTAAATTTTTAGTCAGAAAATTTAATTTACAACAACAAATTTTCAACAAAAGAGTTGAATTTTGAACAAAAAAAAGTTTTTTTTAACTAAAATTATCAAGCAAATATTTTATTATATTATATATTGTATTTATAACATTATTATTATAAACAAAAAAATGAATTTTTAACGAAGTAGTTCGACTTTCAATTATGTAGTTGAATTTTCTACCAAAAAACGTTTTTCTTCTAAAGTGTCAACTTTTGAGGTGAACTTTGTTATATTACGGGATCGAAACATTCAGAAAAGCTCAAACTTTTACTAGAAGTAGCAAAAATTAACCGTTTGTGGTAATTTTTAATGTTCAAACGTGACCAGATTCCTACCTTACCGACACTTATTTTATTTTCTAAATTATTTTCACACGAAGCGCCGTATCTAGCTGAAAATTTGGGATACTAAAAAACAAGTTCTAATAAAGGTGGTTCTGGACCTAAATGTTTATAATTATGGAAAAATGTTTTTTTTATCAATAATTTGATTTTTTCATAATCATTCATATTTAGGACCAGACCCACCTTTCTTAGTGCTTCTTATTTATTATCCCAAATTTTTAACTCTATGTGGCTCTTCGTGTGGCAATAGGTTAGGATATAAGAGAAGTGTCGGTAAGGTAGGAATCTGGTCACGTGCCCTACTCGTCACATGGCCTTTAAATGCAAATAATGCTATGAAATTATAGAAAAATGGCTATTTTTCAACTACATTTGCCTTTTGAACTGATTTAAATACTCTGTAATTTTTAAAAATCATATTTAAAAATCTGAAAACTTTAAATATGGAAACTTTAAAAATAAAATTTTGATGTAAAAAGAAAATAATTTAATAAAATTATGTGACAAATATGTCATGTTTTTATTATTTAAAAAGACACGTGTCCCATAAAGAAATGTTCAATGCATTTGTAAAGATATAATTTAGGCGAAAAATTTTTTTAAATTACATTTCATTGTAGCTTGTATCGCTTTGTTCTACATTTTTTTTATAATACTGTGCCTAGAAGTCCCGAAAAATTAGGGGATTTCAAAAAGGTGAAGGCCTAGTCCTACCGAATTTTCGGGACGAGGAGACAATTCCTCTTATTTAAATGTTACACTTTTTTCTTTTTATTTTTTTCGTACCTTGCGTCTTTTTCCCAAAAATTAAAAATTTTTTAAATCTTATCTTTTACGATAAAAATAGAAATTACACGGCCTGTCAAGAAATATTTTTTTAAAAATGTGTGGCTGTTTTGTGAATAATTTTTATGTTGTGTCCTTTTTTATAAATTTGTAATGTTTTGTTTTTAAATTAAAATAAAAACGGCGCGCACTATCCAAAAATTGATGATTTCGATTTTTCTTGGAAAACATCTTGTTTTATTATCTTTTTTCGAATGTATTGTTTGTCAAAAAATTTAATTTTTCAAAATGCTTCTTTACAATTAAAACAAAAAGTACGCATCCTATCAAAACATAATTGGTAGTAAATTTGTAGATATTTTTTAGGTGAATAACTTTTTTTATAAATTCTTTTCTTATTGCATGTCGTTTTTCACAAAATTTTATTTTTTAGATTGTTAATGCTATTTCTAGCGATTAAAATAAAAATAACGGGTCTTATCAACAAACAAAAAATGACCACAAATTTTTTTATCCTTTTTAAATGAGCAGTTTTTGCCTTTTCATTTTTTTAGTAATTTTACTTCGTTTTTCCGAAAAACTGAACCCTTTATTTTTAATAAGATTTTTTGCAATTAAAACAAAAATTATGTAACTTATGAAAAAAATGTTTAAATATTTTTTATGATAATAGTTTTGCTTGCTAATATTTTTGGTTCATCTCTCGTGATATCTCGTATAGTTTTCGTGGAAAATTGAATTTTTGATTTTTAAAAAACATTTTTGATGGATGAAACCAGAACTATTGGTCAAAAATGACTGGTTAACGAAATCGTTAACTCGTGTACTAAAGTTCAATCGAATGTGATCAGTCATGTGGAAATGATCTTGCTCAAAGACAGACAGTTGGACAGACAGACAGACACTTTGCAAAAAACGTTTTTTCTGACTCAGGAAGTCTCAAAACGAGGAGATTTGAATAAAGCTGATATATGCAAATTTTACTTCAAACTAATACATTCTTATTAGGATAAGAATTTAAAAAGTGTTTTAAGAGGTGAACAAATTTTTATGGAATAAATTAAAATTTGTCCTTATTTGAAAGGCCGTATATAGCCAAAATCGATTAGGTGAGAAAGTAAGATCGTCTATCGGTCGTTAAAAATTCCCGTCTAAAAATTACAAGTGTTTCTCTGTTCTTGTTAGTCCACAAATTACCATTCTGGGGAAGGTTCCTTAGTGGAAATTTATGTCTTACCAAGCAAGTTTTGACCCACTTAAGATCGAAGTTTTGGATTCATTGCGGTTAAACGTACACCTACAGCCTCGCGATGAAAAAGGCGCGTCGCGATACGGCTTAGAACTAGGTTGTATTAGCATCGTTTTATATGCGGTTTCAAATTTTCGTTTCGTTGGATCACGTATCGATACAAGGCATCGATAAATTGCAAATAAATCTAAAGAATTAGGTAAAGTAAACGCCACGAAGTGGGAAAAAATTACTTTTTTTTGTTCAAAGTAACGTACATCCCACAAATATTGACCAATCTAGACAAAAAAATTTTGAGAAGAAACTGAAAAGAAATTCTAAAAGAGTTTTTAAGTCTGATTTTTGAATTAGGCTATCAATTTTTTATAAATAAACAAATATGACGAAAAAATGGGCTTTTTTCTGTTTGACGTTCCCGGTGCTCGCAAATAATAGGAAAATTCTTGAAATCGCCTAAATTGCATAGAGTAACATTATTTAAAAATGTTCCAATATTAGACGATAAACAAAAAAAAAATTTGTAAACAAATTATTTGTTGATAACATCTTTTCTAATATTTTCCTAATTATACGTTTTTTCAAGTTATATTGAAAGAAATTTGAATGGAAACAATATGATATTCAAAAAATTTTCTCTTAAGATTATAATTGTTTATACTATAAACAAATTTAATAAACAAATGCAGTAATCAGGCATTTTTCGATAGACAAATTCGTTTTTTTCAATGTAAATTTTTTTTATTCAGGAACTCGGTTTTTTCAATGTAAATTTGTTTAAATTAGGAACTTTATGATAATTTTAGGAAAATTCATAATTTTTTTATTACCCTTGTAATTTTTTAAACAAATTTAATAAATGAATGCATTATTCGGTCATATGTTTGGAAACATTAATTGATTTCAATAGTTCTCCTGAAATTTCATTTTCGGATATTGAAGCGGACATGCTCGAGATTATTAAGTCTTTAAACCAATTTACTTCAATTGCCCCCGCAAAAGACTTATTTAATTAGAGCCTAGAGCGCGCGACTGTTGGTTCTCGCGTCGCGCGCTCGACGCTATATTTTTTTCGCGCATCGCGCTCGAGAATCCATGCACCTCGGGCTACGCGCTCGATCTTTTTTTTACCCTGCATTTGTGCTCAAGCCTTTTAAAATTAAAGTGCAGAGCATCGAAAACTGTCATTTTGTGATTGCAAATTCTCTTTTGTTAAAGCTCCTTCGGCTTTAACGAACACATTCTCATGATGTATCTCATATTTCGTACTTGATTTGATCGAAAATGCGAACTGTTTGACATTAGGTTCAACTGTAATATATAAAATGTATATTATATTTATTTCTGCCCCTCGAGTTGGTACTGCGCTTATTCAGATATTGCAAAATAATGTACAAATGTTATTTTTCATGATTATTTAATC